>JACWBX010004210.1:76334-114229 GCA_014622435.1 Polypedilum pembai
AAGAAAGAATTTTTAAATTTTAGGTCGAGGGCTAATTGAATTTCCACCAGGGTATGAAGATCTCGCTATGACGGAAAGAAAAAGCACGCAATATGCGAGCTGCTTTCCGTTATTCGGCTAGCTGTTTTCTTTCCGTTTACTTTCCGGTGGTTACTCGGGTGAAGATTTAGAATGGCTTCAACTTCTTTAATCATTTAGATCAAATTTCTGCTGTTTCCAATGCTTATCATGTAATATGTTAAGAAAATTTTAATGGAAAAAAAATTTTGTGTAATGTATCATATGTTGCGCAACTTTTTCGGTTTTTTTTTCGTAAAGATTACCGTGTTCCCTCTATGATAAGAGCCGGCTCTTATTATAGAAAAAAATCTTTTAGTTTTTAAAATTTCCAAAAAAACTGAAAATTTCCACATTTCTCAAAGAAGTTTTCTCATTTTTAACGTATTTTTAAAAAAGTTCGTATTTTAGAAAGCTTTTATATTAGAACAAAAATCGGGAAAAGTTAAAATTTTAAAAATTAGTTTTGAATATAAGAGCCGGTTCTTACAATACTTCAATTTTTTTTTAAAAAATATTTTCTTAAACTTGAATGGAACATATAAATACAAAAATTATAATCTTTTATTATATGAATTTTGATTCAAAATATACATGCAATATATACATTTTTAATTATTATATTATCATTATCAATGCTTCTATGACAAGGCGTTCGAAAATAGCTCAAAACTATGAAACCCTCAGCGCTGTGTATCAAAGCCCTTGAATACTAAGTACTGAGCATCGAATAGTGAAATTTCATGTTTTCTGAAACAGTTGCAATAATTATGGGAGCATCATAAGCTTGTTGACCTCTTAATACTTCTAACTGAGAATTTGTTGGAAATTGATGATGTGACCTATAAAAAAGATATTGAAATATTCAAATAACTTAAAACGGAACATATATATTTACGACAATACAATGATGCGATATGCTGCAAGTTGTTCTGTACGCTTACAATGTGTTTTTGGAAGGAAAATGTCAAAATTAAATTTTATGCAACTTTCTGAAGTTTCATTAATTTGCTTTCTTTTAATATAGGAAAATTTTTGAAACATTTCTTTGTGTGCTAAATATTGCAGCTCTGTTTTGAGAATATCAATGAAATTATCTTCTTGATCATTATTCTGAGATTTGTGTTTTTTTAAAGGCGGTTCGTCTTGATATGATCCTTTATCGTCTTCATCATCATCGAAGCTATTACCAGATATAGCAACAAAATGTTTTCGCAAATTCGATTTAGTTCTGAGATACAATTCTCGTTCGTTTTCAATAAAACTATATTCATAAGGCAAATTAAGCTTTTGCATTAAAACACACCAAATCATTTCATCTTCTTTTTTAAGTTTTTTACGCTTATTGATTGCAAGAAATTTTTGCTTATCATATTCAGAATCGTGCACTATAACTCCATAACCGATTCGTGCTAAATTTGAGAATACATAATATTCTTCGAACGATAAGGGATTATTTTTTCCAAGGAAAAGTGCATATGCTTGTTCTACAGATATGATTACATCATTGAAAAGTACTTCTAACCGATTCATTTCAATTAACAGAAGTGCTTCATGTGGTTTTAAATACAAATTAGAATTACTCGTATAACCGAGCCAGTTAAATTTTCCCAATATTAAATTAACTCTCACTCTATTATTTTCTTCCTCATATACACCGATTGATCTTTTATTAGATAATGAAATGCGCTTAAGATCTAAAAGTTGGCGTATATTTTCTGTATTGGATTCTATATTTTTTTGAATATCTTCTACAGTCTCGTCATATTCTTCAAGTTTTTGCCCTCTTGTTGTTATCGAATAGTTTTGCAACTGATTTCCAAATTCAATTAACTCGCACCCACTATGAGAAATTAGAAAGTTTATTTAAGGAATATAAAAAAGTTTTTAAAAAAAATTACTTTAATAATTTACGGAAATTGATTGTATCTTCCATTTTAAACTTTTTTTAAAATTAAATTTTGTCATGAAAAAACAATATTAGATATTTTTAGTTTTTCAACAACAAACTTTTTGTAAATATTTATAAACAAAGATTTAAAAAATATCGTTGTTTAAAAATTTTCTGTTAATTTCGCATGCAACATTTAAAAAAGTAAATTCTTATAATTAACTAATTATTTAGAATAAAAATGCTTTAAATATTATATTATTAAATTACATGAAGTAATATTAAGTTTCATATGCATATAAAATCTTTATTTTAAACCAAAATACCGGTATATGTTTGCATCATGCGGTATATGTTTTTTCTATTGGAAAATAGCCTGTATGATAAGTAATTCTCATCTTTAAATTCCTAAAAATCATAATTTGATTAAGCTTCATATTTATTTATTAGATGAAAATTTGTGTAGGTTCAGAGAAAAACAAAAATTTTAATTATGATTGCAACAACATTCTTAACAATATTTTATTTCAAGAAAAGTATGAAAAAATGTATTTTGAATTGATGGTGCGAATATAAAAATCAACAAATAATACAAAAAAAAGTTGAAAATTACATTTTTAGCGTATATGGAGATTAATATATTATATTCTGTATAGAAGAAGGTTTGAATAATTGTAATTTCTATATGATATTCATATTATGTGCTATCACTTAATTAAAAAAGTCTTTCTAATGATAAAAAAATACAATTATCCAATGAAATTTCATTTGTTTTTAAAAGATTTCTATTTATTTTTTTTTTCAAAAATAATAACAAAACATAAAACATGCTTTTAGTGCTAAAAACGCATTACAACTGTGGCAAAATGGAACAGCAACAAGATTATAACGAAACATTTGGATTTATGAGCGTATTAACTGAACATGATAACAGCTTTCAAATAATAGAGCAACAAGAAGCTGATGAGAGGCAAAAAATGCAAGATTTTAATCCTAATCCTGCGCCTTTGGAAAATATTCAATATACAAAAGAAACATTAACTAAGAGTGAATCTGTACAATATCATGATATATCTTCCTCTTCGCAAGTGGTAATAAATCAAAAATCATCAGATGAGTTTGATATTCAATCTGATCCTATATTAGAAGCTCAGTTAAATTTACAAACAAAAGATATACACAATAGTGAGAATTCTGAGAAAACGCATGCAAACATTATTATGAAAAAAGAAGATATGACAGGAAAAAAAAGAAAACGAATAGTTTTGATAAATGATGATGAAGATTCAGATAACTCTGATAATTTTAGGAATAAAGAAGATGAATTTTCAACATTTCAGACTTCTTCACAAGAGTCAGAAGAGAAATGTAAAGAAAATGTTGATAGTCTTTTAGGTGGAAATGAGGCAGATATAGAAAGTGAGGATAATGAAGAAATATCAGAAATCATTGTAAATCCTGATGCACTCAAAGCAAGATTTTTGCTTAAAAGTGCAATAATTATACAAGATCCAGATAAAAAGAAAAAAAAGAAACCGAGAGTTTTAGACAGTGATGAAGAAGATCAGCAAACCCAATCACAAATTCAGACTTCTATTGATGACATTGGTTTGGTTGTTGACATGGAAAATGACACACCACTGGAAACTGAAGAAGTTATAGCTGATAATCAAGCTGGAGACATAATACTTTTTAATGAGCCTACTTTTGAACAATCTGAAGAAAATGAAGAACCAGAAAATAAAAATAAAAATCAAAAACAAGAAAAATATATTTCTCAAACTCCAAGTGAGATTTTAACTCCTGCATTTGATAAAACAGATGAAAACGAGCAAAGCAATCTACAAACTGAACAAAATATTGTTGCAAAAATTAAAAATGAAGAGACTATTGATGAGGTTTTAGAACGTATCAAACCTATGGCTGATGATGAGTATGACAATTTAAAAAAATTGAAAAAAAATTTCAAAAATTTTAACTTTTAGTGATTTTTTCGAATACAAAAGATCAAGTGATGATGATGATGACATTAAACCTATTAATAACGAAGAATATTTTGGAAGTCCAGATAAATCAATAGTGTAAGTAAAAATTTAATTGAATTGAGATTTTATGAAATTTTTATTTATTTCATTTAATATCAAAGACAAAACATTCCGAAAAAGCGAGGGCCTAAACCAGGAACTAAAAGGAAAATTTTGGAGCAAAATCCAAAGATAAGGCAAAAAAGGGGTGATAGATATGAGAAGTAAGAAGTCTATAAGAAACTTTTTAATTTATTCATATAATATTTCTCTCTTATTATAGAGATTTTGTGGATGATTCTGCAAGCTCTGATGATAGTTCGGACTCAGATTCGTTGACATCATCTTCAGAAAGTTCAACTAGTGGTAGCTCTGCAGAAGAAATAAATTCGTTACAGCCACGTGGTAGACCAGTCATGAAAAAATTAATACAACCTAACATCTCGCCTAAAAATGCACCCATGCAAAAAGAAATCATTGCAAAAAAAGATCGATTTTATGATCAATCAAGAAATATTCCAGACAGTGTCTATTTCGGTGAGGTTAAAGTTCCTCTACATGTCTTGCACACAAGATGGAATTCAAGTGTGGAAGAAAAAAAGAATAACAAAAAAATTCAGCAACCGTACTATTCAATTGGAGTCAAAAAAAGTATTAACACTATCTCAAGGTAAATAATATATTAAATTATATGATTTAATTGATGATTTCTTTATTTAATTATATAGTAAACCACAATTCATTGAATCGGATGATCCAAAATTATCAACACTGAAAGATCTTGTTAAAATAGCTGGAATAAAAATAAATTACACAAAATTATTTGATGGAGTTAAATCAACAGATCATAAATGCATGATTATCAGAAGAATTCTAGCACAAAAAGGAATAAATGGTGAGCCAACTGTAGCAAAATGTAAAAAATTACGACGAGACTTACAAGCAAAAAGGGAAAGTGCAGAACTTGATAAGAGCGTGATAATAAGCGAAGGTAAGATACATTTTTCCAAAAAATTTTCCAAATTAATCATCAAATTAATTTTATTATGTAGGTCGTACAAGAAGATCACGACAAAATTTGCCATCGTCAAAATTCAAAGAAAGTTTACAAACTTCACAACCTGAGATATTTGAAACTCTTTCCAAGATAAAATCTGTAATTGATAGCGACAGTGAATGAATTGTGAAAAACTCAACTATGCCATATAAAAACTATTTATTATTGTAAAATATTGTAATTTACTTCATTGCAATATGCATTTTAATTGATATAACAATCAAAAAATTATTAGCTTAGTTTTATTTACTATTAGAATAAAAGAAAAGACAAAACACAGTATTTATTTAGGTCTTGTTAATATAAACATCTTGAAGTGTATGCCATGCGCACTTACAAATATGCAAGCCAACATGTGCTCTTTACTCTCTCTCTCTCTCTTTTCTCTTTTCATTCACAAATACATACTCAACGGAAGAAAAATCATTTTTCTAACATAACATTTTTCTTCTCTGAGCGAGGACTTTTCTCCCTTTTCTTTCATATCATCTCTTTAGTTTTATACTTCAAATCACACAGTGAATACATACATTTCAGATATAAACAAATTATAATTCCCATAATTTTTCTTTCTTTTTTTGCTTGCCATCAACATTAACATTATACAAAAATTTCATCAAACTTTTAAAGCGTTTATAATAGAATATGAAAATTCTTCTATTTTTCTGATTCGTAATGATATTATATTATACTTTTTCTAATATGCAAATAATTTGCCAATTATATTTATCAAAATGTTTCTTTTTTATCTTTAATTAACATGGTAGGTAAGTAGATGAAAAAAAAGCAGAATAAAACGTTTTTAAATAAACTTCTAATTAAATTAATATCAAGGAAAATTTTAAATGTACATAATATACATATAATGAGGGTGTGACTCAATTTTAATCAACCCTTGCATCAGTGAGAACAGTTTTGAGATGAAAATTTTTAACAAGATAAATTTTTTAAATAAATTTTTTTCTTTGCTCGGTTGAAACTTGATACGATAAAAAATTAAAGCGTGAACTATCAAATTACTACAAAATATTGTTGATGATAAGATTCAATAAACATCATGTTCATGTCACAAATATTATGTCACAATTACATAAAATATATCCGATACTATAGAATTACATGTGTAATTTACATTTAGAAAAATCGAATTATTATGCATGATACCAGCCTACATTTAAAAATTTTAAATTATATTTTGATTGGTTTATTATGCAAGGCAAAAATTATTTTTTTGAACATGAAATTAATGACATTTCGATTGCTTTTTTTAGATCGAAGCATGCACGTGTACAAGATGATTAAACATGTTTCGTCAATGGAAATTACTAACTTTAATAGCTACAGTTGTTCTTTATATAATAGGAATTTTAATTTTATCATTAGTCAATCTTCAAGCAACATCGCAGCAAAAACGAATTAGAACATCACGATTTATTTCAGATGTAGGTGAATCTTTGTTTTAAGATTACATGAGAATAATATATTTTTGTATAGCCTAACATTCGTCATAACCCCGAAGCTTCATTATTGCGCCGAAATCCTGTACAACAATTACAATGGTGCAAAGAGTTAAAATTTATGGATCAAAAGTCAAATGATAGAACTCAAATTACAACAAAACAACAAAATCACAAGACATTCCTTGACCGTGATAAAAACGAATTTATTAATGAAAACAGTATAAAGTCAAATCAAGTTTATGCTCTTGCAAGTTTCCCTGGTTCCGGAAATACCTGGCTTAGATATTTATTGCAACAAGCTACAGGTATATTCACTGGCTCAGTTTATAAAGATTACGGACTTTTACGTTCGGGTGTGTACTATCTTAGTTTCTGTCTTGTCATTAGTACTTATTTATGTTGATATTTATTTAAGGTTTTCCTGCAGAAAGTATTAGTAACAAGTCAGTACTTATAGTTAAAACCCATGAATTTGGTTTCACAACTACAGAAAAATTCAAAAAAGCAGTACTTCTAGTTCGTGACCCAGCCAAATCAATAATAGCTGAATTTAATCGACAGAGGTGATATTTGTTATACATTTTTTATATCAGATTTCCTAATATTTGCAATTAATATACAGTGGTGGTCATATTGGTTTTGCCTCTTTAGATCGTTATAAAAGGACTAATGGTCGATATTGGCTCAAATTTGTTACAAATAAGCTTGCAACGTGGGAAGCAACAAACATATTTTGGGGACGAAACTTTACGGGGGATGTTTTAATAATCTGGTACGAAGATTTGGTGGATAATGTTGAGAAAACATTAAGAGACATTCTCAATTTCATAGAATTTCCAATTGACGAAGATTTACTTTCATGTGCTCTTAAACGAAAAGAAGGAATATACAGGAGAAAAAAACGACTTTTGAATTTTGACCCTTATACAGAAAACATGAAAAAAATGATTGAAAAAAAACGTATATATGTTTATAAAGAGCTCGGTCGATACAAAACTAAAATGAAATTAAAGTAACATAGTATTATCAGTCATAATTCTTAATGATCTCAGCTTCCTTTATCAATTTATTATTAAAATAAAATTTTTTGTTGATAATAAATAGAAAAACAATTTGAAAACCATAAAAACACTTTTTTTACTTTCAATTTTTACAGAATCAACAATTTTTATTTCGGCAGAAGATTAGTTTATGAATAAAATTAGACGTAAATGTAGATAGATTTTTTAACAATAATTTAGTTATTTAATTATTTTTCGAATAGTAACAATTAATATCAATAAGTTGTATCAGATCTAACATTTCTTTTTGATTACCATGTTGAACAATTTTGTTTCCTAAGTAAATGACATATCTATGGAAAATCATTGTTTTATCAATAAAACGATTCTATATATATAATTTCAGAAAGTTACCTTAGCAATTTATTAAAATCATGATCATCGTTTGCTATCTTGTCATATTTTTCATGAATGAATGTTCCACATGTATAGCTCCAACTTTTCAATTTCAAATGTCTACGATGGTAAAAAATTGTTTTTTACTATACTCTATTTTACACATTCGATAAGTGTTCTTTTACTTACTTGTAAAATTTAAGAATAGTTTTGAATATATCCTCGATACTTTTATAAAATTCGTGGCTATTTTTTGTTAATAAGCACAAAAATAATATTCTCTTGAGATAACTCGTATGTTTTCGATAAATGTCCGAAAATGAGTTTGCTGTTTTTAAATCTTGCATTAGTAGCTTCCATGATATTTGTATTACATTTCTAGTGATATAATTTTCCAGACAACTTATAAACTGCATCATTTTGTGTCGAGTATGTTGAATATTTTTGTACTGAATGGATTTTAAAAGTTCCATACCATATTGTTTATGAGAATCTTTGAGAATTTGAAAGCATTGCTCGAGTGAAAAACTTATACGCTTCAATTTCAACAGATAATTAAAAATGCATTTGTACTGATTCATCGTTTCAGGATTTAGAATTAAGCTTAAGGGCCAAGAGATGTTGTAACTTAACGTCAACATGTTGAGAATTCCTGGTGAATATATCTCGAATTTTTCCGGTATGTTTTGTACTATAAACGAAAGATTGTCTGTATTTTTATCGTAAAATCGTGAACCACTAAGTGCATTATCTAGCATCATATGAAGTGAATGATAATTTAAAAGCTCAACGGGTTTTGCACCATTTTCAATTTTCAAAAACATCTCATGACATATTGAACTACAGAACTCTCCATTCATTAATAGGAAATAATTTCTCAAGCTCTTAAAGTGTGACAAAATATTTAAATCTTGTATGTACATTTTAAGAATTTCATTATTTAAAATAATCATATAAGAACTAAGTGGCAAAGTTAGCGATGCTTGAAGAAAATGAGAAAGAGTCACAGTGTCTAAATTTTGAATTTCATTATGCGATATGTGTAATTTAGTATCTTTTAATGTTTTCAATTCAATATTTGATTTATTGATTTCAATTGCTTCTTCAAAAGCTTTCATCATATCATCATCATTATCTACGTCATTTTCATGTTTTTCTTGAAAACTTTCTCCATCTTTCTCGGTTGATTCATTTATATCACTGTTAAAATGATCTGATGTTACTGACATCGGTGACTCTAGAACTGACACTGATTTATTAGAATCAGGTTTAAGTAGATCTAAAGATAATTTGGAAAAACTATTATTATCCACATTGGTCTGTGTTTTCTTCGTATACAAAAAATCTGAGTCATAACCAAATTCATGTGATAAAACTTTTTTTCGATTACGTTGCAAATCAGACATATTATTTTTTTCATCTGTAATGCTCGCAATAAATTTTTCATTCTTTAGTAAAATCTCATCGTGTTTGATTTGTTCAAATTCAGATGAAAGCACTTTGAGACGATTCTTTTGCAAGTCTGACATTTGATCATAGTTTTGTATGTGAATAACTGGTTGTATTCTATCATCGTTTATCATGTTGTACTCATGTCCCATAACTTTTAGTTTATTTCTTTGTGCATCAGTGATGGTATTTTTTGATCTTTTATTATAATCATTATCAGTTATTGTAGAATTGTAAGTTTCATGTGACATCGCTTTTAATTTGTTCTTTTGAGCTTCAGTTTTGGACTTTTTCTCAATGATATTATTTAATTCATCAATGAAAATTTTTGGAGATTGATTTTCTTGTAAAGGATGATTGGCATTCAAAATATCATCAGGCGATGGAAAAGTTAATTTGATCTCTTCTATTGATACTTCACTCTTATAATTTAATTTTTGATAAATATCAATTTTAGCTTTCAAATCGGCATTTTCCTTTTCAAGTTCATCTTTTTCGATGTCTTCAAGGATATCCATGTGGTCTCTTTCAGCTTGTATTTCTTCAAATCGTTTTAATAATCTCCGTTCTTCTATCATCTCGAGTTCTTTTTGTAATTCTTTTTGCTGATGCTCCCGATATTGACGTACTTTTTGAATCTTTTCTTCTTGTAACTGATTCCATTTTTGAGCATTTTTTACTGATGCTATTTCTGCATTTTTATATTTTTCAAATTTTTTCTGTCGATACTCTTCCATTATTTCGCTAAGTGAAATAGGTTTTCCACATTCACATCTGGCTTTTTCAATAAATTCTTTGCAAGATTCTCTTTGATCGTTAATTTCCTTAAAAGTCAGACATATCTTAAACGATGGTTTTTTTATTCTAAACAATGGATGCTATAAATAAAGACAATTGTATCAAAGTTAAAAAAAAACTCGTAAGTCTTATTTTATTAAAAACTTTACTCACAGTAGGATTGTATGATTTTAATAATCCAGTATATTTTCCACACAGCAACATTTCATCAGCACATGCAGTAAGAAATGTCGGAACTGACTGCCGTCTTATAATGTAGGCACGATCAAAATAATACTTTGTATTGATGGTGTAATGATTGACATAATAAATAAATAACTCTTCATTTGAATCCTCCAATTTTCCTTGATAGAACCATTCTTGATATCGTCGATAATACACTTCACAACATGATTTTAATAGCTCAATATAAAAACTTCGCATCTCATTATTGACAGTTTTAGAATATTCATCATAAAGTAGCCTTAAAAATTCCGAGCCACTTGGAATTACAGCTGCCTGAATACTTACTGTTGAAGGATGAATTTTCAAAAATTTTGATATTTCAATTACAATACGTCTCAAGTTTTCGGTATTTGTGAATAGTTCGAGTAAAGATGAAATTTCTTGTGAGTATATTATATCACGACAATAGTTTAAAAACTTTTCTATGCGATCACAAAACGCTTTAAACATAAATCCAGCAAAAATTTGATTTTGATTGAAGACGTTCTTGCCAGTATAGATTTTTAAGCGTTTATAGCATGTACCTGCTTCTAGGAATTTTTCAAATAACTGATCTAAATCTGAAATTCCATCACAGCAAATTTTTCTAGAAGATTGAAAAATCAATGTATCTTCAGTCCTCTGAAACGTCTCCGATTCGATACCAATCAATAATAATTTCACATCGTTGATTAATTTTTCATTCGATATTGTAACTACGTCAACTGACTGCATTTTGCTGTTAGAATTTGTTAACATGCGTTGATGAATGAACGAATCTGATGATTCTGAATAAAATGATTTTTCGTTTGGGGCATTTTTATTTGTTATGTTTTCCCATGAAATAAAATGACGATTTTTTTTGTTAAATAATGTGCTTGGCTTTTTTGCTATTATTTCAGATAATGCTGGTTTAGGCTTTAATTTCAAACAATCCAATTGGCTTTCTTTTTTGCCTACATTCAGCTCAAGAATGCTGCTGAAAAATTTAATATCTTCATTACGTTGAAAGTGATGATCGTTAATTCGGTTGATTAATGATTCTTGATTAAGTGGAACTTGAGAAAAGTATTTATTTTTTGTCAAGTCGTTTACATTTAACGATTGTATTTGCAAAAAATTACGCTGCAAAGATAAAGTTTATACTGTTAAATAATTCTATTGGACAGAAAAGTCTAAATTTACCTCATTTCCATTTTGAGGATTTGTGTCTTTGAGTTGTATTAGAAAAGCAGAAATTGCTAATAAATCTGAAGATTTCTTGTTCAGTATTAATTCACTAAATGCTTCAATATCTTTGATATATGAAGATTTTTTTGATAAGAGTAATTCAAATATGCAATACCTATAATCTTCAAGAGTTTTTTCTAGATTAACACTTTCACTAAATGATTTTTTCAATAATATCTCAAATGCTATGTTCTTTGCTTCTTGCAAATTAATATTACTGTCCACAGAACTTGCTTGTTCTTTAAGTAAATTACCACAAAGTTTACTAATTAAATTATATACGCTCATTTTTTAATATTTTATAAAAATTATCAAGAAGAAATATAAACACAACAATAAGAACTGTATTTCCCCCTAAAATATAAATCTTTTTTGACTGTTGATTAGTTCTAATTTGGTATTAAATATTAAAATTTAGTGAGAATAATTTTTTAATTACATGCTTTATTGTTTATATTATTCAAACCAATTTAAAAAAATAAAATTAACTCTTCAGAGTATAATAAAAAATGACAAAAATTTAAATACGCTGATTGAAAAACTAATTTTGAGACGTAAAACATTAAAATTTTAAACTTTTTGCAAAAAGAGCTGCTAAAGCCTGCTTTTTATCTCCATTAAACCTTCGAAGTTCTTCAATACATGCTTTTCTGTCAAAGCCATTCTTTGCAAGCTCAGAAACATCATTTTCTGAAAATTTGTCAGTTGGAAGTAAACTTGTAGCAGTAGAAGTCGATGGTAAGGTTGAAATTCCCGAACTCTCTTTCGTACTTTTTTCTAATGCTTCTCTCATTGCTAACTCTTCAGCAATTTTTTTTGATTCTTCAATAGCTTTTTGTTCTTCCTCCGCAGAACCAGTTAATCTCGCGCAATCAGGCAGTTCAGACTCGGTTAGGAAAGGCGTTCGAGTACCAGTTGTCCCAATTATAAGAAAATTATTTTTCAAATCAATAGAGCATTGATGTCTTTTAAGCATATCTAAACCTAAAAGCATATCCATCGGTTGCTGTTCCAGAACTGAGAAACTTGAGGTCAAAAAATCATTTTCTATTTGAATTTGAACCATATGAATTCGACCAATTATTCTTTGTACACCAACACCTTTTGCAATTCCAGCCCATCGAGTATCAACTAAACGCATAATGTTACATCTCTCTGCAGCTGCAGAAGACATAATAGTGGCTTGCGCGCCACTATCAATAAATGCTTTTACAGGATGACCGTTAACTCTGCAATTTATGTAAAGCATTATAACTGTACCAAACGTTTCTGGATTATATTCAATTGCAGCTTCCATATTGGCCTCAATATTTTTCTGTCGTATTTCTTCAGCAATCAATAGTTGAGCCTCCGCATCGAACGGACTGGACGTAAGCAACTTCATTTTTTGCTGTTCTTTTTGTTGTTTTTCTATATATTGACGTCTCAAAACGCTTGCAAACTGATCAAGCGAGCCTGATAAAACAGCCTCAGCTAAAATGATAGAATTATTTTTATTAAACATTTACTATAATAATAAAAATAAAAAATGCATTACCAAGAGAAGGATTATTTTGTTGGAGTATTGCAAGTTGGTCTTTATTAACGAGAAGCATATCTCTGATACTTCTTGCTGATTCATCATTGAAAGAATTTGATTGACGATGACTTGGTGTAGAAGGACCTGAAGTTGATGACGACGCTTGAGGCACTTGAATTGAACTGAAATCTAGATTAGGAATTGCTGCTGTACGAGGAAGTGCAGTTGCAGCTGCAGCGATTGAGCTATGCTGCAATGTAACCAAATCACCATCTCGTATTCCGTACTGACTTAGCGTTTTTTTATTGTCAGTTAAAGGTCGGCTATTGAATAAAATCATGATTTCGCTTGCTAAAAATAGAACGAATGCACAAAGAAAATAAATTCATTGACCTCGGTATTGAAAAGAGCCGCGTAAAAGCAATTAATGAAGAAAGACAATGTAGGTAGAAAGCAATATGATGATGATGATGATGAAATGTAATATATTCATACCTAAAAAACCGCTTTCCACCTCACAAAAAGCCTTGAAATTTTCCAATTCCAGATCTTCAGCTACATCCAACGAAAATGCTAGGTCATCCAGGGTTATTACAGTCACTTTCATCACGATAAACTGAATATTTTAGACAAATTACTAAATAAAATCTCTTTTGTTTATAAAATTATGAACTTGCAGAAATTAAAAGAGAGAACTCTACTATGTATTCTACACCTCTTTTTAGGGGGAAAATAGCTCTAATAAAAAACGATTGGAAAAGCAAAAAAAAAGACACAAAAATAGCGAAAGAATAAAAAATCAGATTTCTTAGGAGTCTCAGAAATTTAGCATTAATTAAACATTAAAAAACTTTGTGTCATATTAAAACAAATATTGCAGTATAAGAGTTGAGAAACTTGTATTATTGCTGTTTTATGAAATATTTTCAAAATGTGTTTTGTTTACAAACATTGACATGTATGACGAAAATTAGCGAATGAAAAATTAATTTTTAAATCTTTCATCAGAGTTTTTTTTACCCTATCTCTTTCTCTTTGAAATATTAAGAAAACGTTATACACATCATTTTTATGTAATTTTAATATGTACAATGATTTGTTACAGGGACCGCAACTTTTTACAAAAAAATTATGTTTTCAACATTTTCATTCGAGTCGCGACAAAAAAAGAATTTGAGAAAAATTCATTTCATTTGATTTTTTTTTAAATTTATACAAAATTTAATTCCAAAACTTTAGTTTAATATTAAATTAGAATACCTTTTCAAAAGTCTCATTTCAAATGATTTAGCGAATAGTATGGAATGGAATATGAAATTAAAAAAATAATTTTTTGTGAGTAACTCATTTCAAACTTATACTCTCTACTCTCCTTTGCAATTCAATTTGGCAATGAAAAAATCCTACAATTTTTGGATATTACAATTTGATTGAAAACATAACTTTACCTTATTGGATATATGTCATTGACTATAAAATAATTTAAAATACCTAGTTTTTTTTTCTTTATATGTGTATATCTAGAAAAGAACTGTTGTACACTAAACAGTTTTTGATTTTCTTTACTTTTTTTAGTCTTTATTACTTTTCTTCGTTTCGAGAATTGATTAATCAATTATATATAAAACATTCTATATGTCACTATTTTTCACAAAAAATATAGTTTTATAATTTTATCTACGTGTTATTATAGGCTATGGAACAGAAGCTAAATAGTGATAATGACTATCAAAATTTAAAACATGATCTGACCAACGAAAAAATTAGTCAATTGGAATCGAAAATTGAAGAACAAAAACAATTGAGACTTCAAGATGCAAAACAAGTTGAATTAAAAGCTGCTCGTATTAAAGAATGGGTTACTAATAAATTGCGTGATCTTGAGTTTCAAAATCAACAATTAAGAGAACAAAATGTCAAGTGTAATCAGCAGTTGGATTTCTTAAAGTAAGAGTTTAAAAGTGATTAACTTTTTTATCTGTCATATTCATTGTATATAAAATATTGATTTTTAGGAAACACATTGCTACTCATAATAATAGCCGTTATAATACACATAGTGCGCGTCATTCAGTTCGTTCCAGTCTTAGTTTATCGTCGTCCGATTATAGAAATCGTGGAGAGCATCGTCGTAGTGAATCTTTAGATACACAATTTTCAAAAACTCAATTTTTGACGTCTAGTCACTCTCCTAATCGACAACAACATAACTATCCGTCACATCATAATATTCGTCGCTCGCAAAAATACACAACAATGGATCCACAAGATGTTATAAATAATTTTACAGTAGAAGGATTAAATCTTATAACGTCGAGTGCAAATCCTCATAATTCAATGACTCATGATTATGCTGAAATATATACACCATCTATAGAAAAAAAGCCATTAGATTCGTGGTCGAAAACATTGCCAAGTTGCTGTTCTAGTTCACCTACCTCTACCTCTGCTGACTATATGACAGCTAAACCGCCTACGCCTCCTCTTCATCGTTTTCCTTCATGGGAAGCAAAAATCTATGAAGTAGCAAATGATGGACTCGCTGGTGACGATAGTGATTCTCAAGAGCAAGATTTGTCAAGTACAAATGTTGATTCTTTGCCGCGAGTACAGGCCACTCTGAGTGGTTGTTATGGCGACATTAATATTCCAGTCTATGCAACGGTTAAAGGCAGAGCATCACAAATTCGATCTGTTCCTTTTTCTGGTGACTCAAGCGATGATGACTCGAGTGATGGTGCTGATGAAAATGTAGCTTCAATTCCTTGTACTCAATTTAATAATTCTCACAACTCAACATGCACTGATAACACAGAAAGCTCAGAAAGTCCATCAAAAAGTTTAAAAACTTCGTCAAGTCTATCGCCAGCAAAACATCAAAGTGCCGAATCAGATAGTCCATTTACTAAAAATAAAGAAGTTTTATTTGAACCAAATGAAACAATGGACTATGCACTTCCACCTGACGCTGTATCAAACGATGCTCTTGCACTATCTATTCATACTTCATTACCTGCAATGATGAGAGCTTCGTATATTGATTCACCAAATAAAAAAACTGAAACGCTCGAAAAAACTGGTCATTTAGTGAAGCTTGGTGGTAAGTTGAAAACATGGCGAAAAAGATGGTTTGTTTTGAAAAATGGTACGCTAATGTACTGGAAAAGTCAACATGATATCAATAAGAAACCACAGGGAGAAATAGCGCTTGATGATGCATGCCGTATAACTCATGCGGAAGGAGCTTCCACATTTGAAATCAACACAAGTAAAAGAACATATTATCTTACGGCAGATTCAAATGCACTAATGGATGATTGGGTGAGAGTTTTACAAAATGTTCAAAAGCGAAATGTAGCTAAATTACTATTGAGTAAAGATGATCAAAAGCCAACTGTTGAAGGATGGTTGACAAAAGTTAAAAATGGTCATGCAAAAAGATGTTGGTGTATATTATTGGGAAAAATGTTTCTTTATTTTAAAACGCCTCATGACACCAATCCACTAGGACAAATAAATATGCGAGATACACGTGTCGAAGAAATGTCGTCTTCTGATTCTGATTCTGAAGAAAATGATGAGCAATCGCAAAATACAATAGCTATACATCCTCAGCAGAGTGGACCTACTTATTTGATTTTCTCTGATAAATCTGAACGTGATAATTGGCTCTATCATCTGACTATTGTATCAGGTGGTGGTCTCAATTCGGGAACTCAGTTTGAGCAAATAGTACAAAAGCTTATGGAGGCTGATGGTGATGCGAATTGTGTTCTGTGGAAACATCCAATTTTATTGTATTCAAAAGAAAATCTTACAACACCATTGACCTCGCTTCATTCTGAAGAATTGCAAAATGAAGCATTAAAGCTTTTTAAAGTAAGAATTTTCTGTAGTTTTCTTGTAAAAATACTCTTCTAATTAAAAATTCTAATGATTATTTTAGAGTTGTCAATTATTTCTTTCTGTTGCCATCAATCAAGGAGCTGGAATCGATTATCATGTTGTGTTAGCTCAAAATGCACTTCAGCATGCACTTGATATTCCTGAATTACAAAATGAATTGATTTGTCAGTTGATTAAGCAAACGAGCCGTCATACTGGACAGAAACTTAGCACAAGTGCAGGTGTTCAGGTAAACACAAAGAAATTGGGAAAACAAACCCGAGTAAGTTTATTGCATTGCTTTTTATTTATTTGTTTCCTCACGTTATTGTTTCGATTAAATTTTTTCATAACATGAATAATGATGCACAGAGTCATATGTATATATATGATTTTCATGGTAATTTATTAAAATAAAATACGCATGAATATATAGCATCCGATCCGATATAATCATTTTCTCATAATACTTTTCTCATAATTTTTCTTAAAAACTTCTTTTGCGGTATATATGCATTAAATATATTTTTTGCATGTTGTTAAATATTTTTTTTTATTTCAAATTTTGCTTTCAAACATACTAATTTTTTTTCAAAAGTTGCACAAACCTATCTTAATAAACGGCATATGGTGATTATACACGAAACATATTTAAAATAAATACACATTCATGGATATACAGACAATATTTTAACATTTCATTCATTTAAAATGTGTTAATTAATCTATCTTTATCTACTGCATTTAAATATTGCTTAAAATTTTTTGTTAATGCTAAAAAGATTTGGCTTTAAAATTAAATGAAAAATTTTGTTTTGTGTTGATGACCAATTTTATAGCAATTGCTGCTATGTGCAACTCAGAGTCTATTCACTTGTGATACACAACAATCTAATGACTCCATTTCTATTGGAAAAGAGAGCTCACCAACATCCAATCAAAAGGTATTGCAATATATATTATAAAAATACTGCGGATCGTGGCATTATAAAATTGAAAATACTTTTTTTTTCATTAATTAAAGGTTTTGCTTTGCATCTTAATATTTGAGCATATTTGATTTTATATATAAAAGAACAAAGTAAATAATATTATCAAATTTTCCCATTTTTATCTTCTAGATTCCGCACATTCCTTTAATTGATTGCAAATCGAATCCTCCGAGTTTTACATTTATACAAGGATGGCAGCTTTTGTCATTAGCTGTTTCGCTATTTGTTCCAAAAAATAGTCGTCTCTTATGGTTTTTAAAATTGCATTTGTCACGTTCAAGTGACACAAAGACAGAAACTGGAAAATATGCCTCATATTGTGAGCGAGCGCTCGAAAGAACAATTAAAAATGGCCCACGTGAAGGAAAACCCTCCAGAATGGAAGTTTTATCAATTTTGCTAAAAAATCCTTATCATCATTCCTTGCCACATGCTATACCAGTTCATTTAATGAATGCATCTTATCAAGTGATTTCATTTGACGGTTCATCAACAATTGAAGAGTTTCACACAACATTGACTCAAGAAATCGGCTGTCGAGATTCAAATAACGGCTTCGCTCTGTTCAGTGATGATCCAATAGAAAAAGACCTTGAACATTATCTTGATCCACAAGCAAAATTATGTGACGTGATTTCGAAATGGGAAACTGCTCTCCGAGAAAAAGGTTCAGGAAAATTCGAAAATTCACGAGTGATTCAAGTAACTTATAAAAATCGTTTATATTATAAACATTCCGTGAAATTAGAAACAGAAAAAGAACGACTGCTTCTTTGTTATCAAGTTAATCAGCAAATTGTGCAAGGTCGATTTCCTCTGTCGAGAGACTTAGCATTAGAAATGGCTTCTTTGATGAGTCAAATTGATATGAGTGACATTGGAGAAAAAAGCAAGGGCACATCTTTACAAGCAATTGATAAATTCTATCCATATCGTTATCGAGATGTTTTAACTCCAGACGGTTTGAAAGAATTGCAAGAAATGTTGGCCGCAAAGTGGGCACTTTTAAAAGGTCGTTCAACTGCTGATTGTGTAAGAATATATTTGACATGTGCACGAAAATGGAGCTTTTTTGGTGCTGCTCTCTTCCAAGCTAAACCTCGTTATATGGATCAAGGAATGGTTTGGCTGGCTGTTGCTGAGGATGCTCTTCACATTCTAGACTTATCATCAATGCTCCCTATAGCGCGTTACACATATAGTTCAGTTTTAACTTTTGGAGGTTTACAGGATGATTTTATGTTAGTAGTCGGTGCAGAGGATACATTAAATCCAAATATAGAGCAAAAACTTTTATTTGCCATGAGTAAACCAAAAATATTGGAAATTACATTATTGATTGCCGATTACATGAATGCTTTAGGACATGCTCTTCCAGGAACACCTCAAATGAATACTCTTACTCGTAATGGTAGCTACAGAAGCGCAAAGTAAGTATAATATTGTTTAAAAAAAAGTATTGTTTAAAAAATATTAAGCAAACTTTATATTTTTAGATCAAAATTAGCCTCTTCCTCAACAACTGTTACTCCAGCTCACAACACATTAAATTCTCATATATCTCATACTTTTAATTCCTGTTCAAATACTCTCTATTCTACAGCACATTCAACGCATGGATCTGATTATCATAAAAATTCTCTTGATCGTTCAAAATGATATTAACATCTACTAGAGGCTTTTATATATATTTATTGGGTTCGAAAATATGCGTATATATATTATTTGAGGACACATTTTTACATGCAAAAATCAAGAAGAAAGAAAAAATATATTCACATTTCTTCGTCTTCTTGTTATACGCATTTTTCAGAATCCTATATTATTTAACACGTATCATATTGTATCTTAGTATGATAGAAAGAAAGTATATAAAAATCTACATTCCTCTAGTATTTGTACTAACATTTCTCTGCTACTATTTGTGTTATTATATTTAACCATGGCCTGGTATATAGTGATACCTTCGTGAGATATAAAAAAAGAAGAAGATGAATATAACAGATTAAAATGAATAAACCAAATTTGTAGTTTATAAGATCATTTTGCTTTTTGATTAGCTTTTTCTGCTATCTATATTAAAAAAACACGTATATACCTTTATAAAATAAATAGTCAGATAATATGATCTTCTTGACATTTTAAAGAATTTGAAATTAAGTATTATAGTTAAAGTTTGCATGGAGTGAATAAAATTTCCTATTTATTTCCTTTTTCTTTTTTTTTAAAGTAATATACATTTACATATATCATCATAATTATGTATACTTCCTATTTTTTTTAAACTTTAATTCTTTTTTAAAGTATCGATATAATTTCGTATCTCAATAGGATAGCTTTTTTTTTCAAAGTATTAGAATTTTAAATCTACTAATTAAATAATTCTGTAGAAGAATTGAGAAGAACACATTAGTGCTGTCTAGATTTTATATGATACAATACATTTTAGAAAGAATAATAAAAAAATTGATTTCATGTATTGAGATCTGTACATGCGAACATTAAACATGATGTAAATCAAATTGGTATCACCTCTTAATAAATAAAGAAAATTTATCAAAAATTCTTTCTTTACATCATTAATATCATATTGTACTAATGTTATTAGGTAGACGATCTACGTCTATATAGACCTATGTTACAACACTGCTTAGACCGTTGCGCAAGTTTCAAAAGCTCAATTTTACGCATTATTCATTCGAATGCGACATCCAAATCTAAAAAAACTTTTATTTAAAAAATTTTTTTTATCATTACATTTAAGCTTACATATTCTAGGTATTATTTAATCTAGCGATATAACGATAATTATTAGTGTATTTCTCTAAAAAAATTTCATTATTTTAAAAACATAAATTTTTCGTTAAAAGCTTTTTAAAGCTTCACACAACATCTACTCGATTTCAAAAAAGTATATATTCCCCTGTAAAAACATTTGTCGGCTAAAGAGAAAATTCTCAATCTTCTTTCATTGATAATTAAGATTTCAGAGAGTATAGTGATTTTCAAAGAATGCAGCGCTATCTAAATTAAACATTCTGTATATTTCATAATCGATTTTCAACCCATCTACTAAAATGTAAGTTAAGTTACTTATTTATTTAATCAAAAAAACTGCAAAATCATTGCATTTATTATTTAAAACCTTTAAAATGAATTAAAGATAAAGTGAATGACAAGAAACTAATGTTATCAATTTGAATTACACAAGTATTCGAAATTAAAACAAATATTAGTTTAATTGTAAAAATTAATAAAAAATATAGTGTATTAAAGACTAAATAAATCGCAATTACAGTCTTTGGCTATACTTCATTCACTTTTAATATTTAATCTACAACCTTCTACGTAACAAATGTATTTAAAAGAAAGTGATGAAGTATGTGTCATTGTGCGCTTTAATCAAAATGTAAATTATTTCATTTAGATTTTTTCCATCACATCAGTAGTAACAACAAAATCTAAAAAAATGGATTTTAATATTACGGATTTTTGTCCAAAGAACGTCAGGTGAGTAAGAAATGACAGTTTTGACTGAAACCTTAAAATCATTTGGATAAATTGTTATATTATATATGACTTTACTTTCAAATTTCTTATTAGCTTCAGCGATATCTGGATAAATCATTCTCTAAATCAATGCTTCTTCGAAACAGTATCCAGCTCAATATTAGCAGCATATATTCTTATTTTTGGACTCATTCAAATAGCAATATATCGAAAATATGCAACTCGTATTGCAGATAACCGCTTGCAATCATCCGTCTTCTATTCTCTTCAGTTAATTCTAATGTTAATTTTACCTATTCTCTGTGCTGTACGTTTGTTTCTAAGATGGAAAATTTATGAACCGTCGCAAATATATGGATATATGGTAACATTATTAAACATCTTGCACTAAAAAATGCCATTAAAAGTTTAATATCTAATTTATAGATCGTCTACACTGTCTTTTCAATATTTGCATACATGTTTGCAATATGTCTAATCCTCAAAGAGAGACATTATCAGCTGCCATCGACTCCATCACGGGGACATGGATTGACTCTTCTTTTCTTTTTCACGCTCATGTTCATATGTCAAAATTTATCGCTAGTTAATTTGAATGGTGATAATTGGTGGTTTGCTATGAAATCAAAAACTGATAAAATTGAAATGGGCCTTTTCATTACTCGTTATGTATGTACATTGTTTATTTTTGTACTTGGTTTGAAGGCTCCTGGTATTCAAAGTATAGCTACAGAAGAGGAATCATTATTAGTTACAGAAGAGAACGATAATGCAGAAAATCGTTCAACATTTAGAAATGCATACAAAAAAATGAAGACGCTATTTCCCTACTTATGGCCACGGAAGAATTTTTTGCTGCAGGCACGTGTGATTTTTTGTTTCTTGCTATTGATTGCTGGACGCATGATTAATGTATATGTTCCTATCTATAACAAGAAAATTGTTGATTCACTGTCTGAAGAAAAAGCTATGTTCAGATGGGATTGGATTTGTATATATGTAGCATTTAAATTTCTTCAAGGTGAGTTTTTTATTAAGAGTGAAAATTTGGATAATTACTTAATGTATATTTTTTTTTACAACTTGTAGGTGGTGGTACTGGTACGTATAGAATTGGGCAAATATCAGCTCATTGGAAATTCAAAACATCAAAAATACGTTAAAAGTCATTTTAAAAAATTATTGATAATGTCTTTAAAATCATCTCATTCACTCAAATATCAACAATCACCATATTACTGATATAATTAATAGAATGCATATTTCAAAGCATTTTGTGCTGAATTCGAATATAATTAGTTTTTTTTTTGAAATTTCCATTTTTGAGAACAAAAATAATACAAAGATTTTTATCATTCAAATCTCTTTTCAAACCTCAAAATGAATGATCTATGCTAATTACATTATTTAGACAAGAACTTTTACATTTTGAATCTTTAATGTATGCACATTTTATTTATTGTTTTTTTCTCTCAACCCTAGGTACTATGGGCTTACTGAACAATTTGAGATCATTCTTTTGGATAAAAATACAGCAATATACTACAAGAACAATTGAGATTTCACTTTTTGCACATTTACACTCATTATCATTACGATGGCATTTAGGAAGAAAAACTGGAGAAGTTTTACGTGTGATGGATAGAGGAACAGATAGTATCAACAATTTACTAAATTACATTTTGTTTTCAATCGTTCCTACTATTGTGGATATTCTGGTTGCCGTAATATTCTTTATGTCATTTTTCAATTGGATGTTTGGTTTAATAGTATTCATAACGATGGTACTTTACATATTTCTTACGATTGCAATCACTGAATGGCGGACTAAGTTTCAAAGAAGAATGAATTTAGCTGATAACGCAACACGAGCGAGATCAGTTGATTCTTTGCTTAATTTTGAAACTGTCAAATATTATGGACAAGAAGCATATGAAGTGCAATGCTATCAAGATGCAATTTTAGAATATCAAAAAGAAGAATTTCAATCAATGTTTACACTTAATTTGCTCAATACAGCTCAAAATATTATTGTCTGTGTTGGTTTACTTGGCGGTTCTCTTCTTTGTGCGTGGCTAGTTGCTTATGGAAAGGGTGGCGAAAAATTGACAGTTGGAGACTATGTTCTTTTCGCAACTTATATCATCCAACTATACGTACCATTAAATTGGTTTGGTACATACTACAGACAAATTCAAAAAAATTTTGTTGATATGGAAAACATGTTTGAACTAATGAAGGAAGAACAAGAAGTAATCGATGCACCCGGTGCTCAAGATTTGGTGTGTTCTCGTGGTGGAATTGATTTTTCAAATGTCACATTCGGATACTCGCCTGAAAAAACCATTTTGAAAAATGTCACTTTCAATGTTAGTCCAGGAAAAACAGTTGCTATCGTAGGCCCCTCAGGTGCTGGAAAAAGCACAATAATGAGGTTATTATTTAGATTCTATGATGTAACAAGTGGTGCAATCGTAATAGATGGACAAAATATCAAAACGGTTACACAAGCAAGTTTGAGAAAGGCGATTGGAGTTGTTCCACAAGATACAGTCCTTTTCAATCAAACTATAAAATACAACATTAAATACGGACGAATAACTGCTGAGGACTCAGAAGTAATACTAGCAAGCAGAAGTGCAGACATACACGATAAAATTTTAACATTTCCACAACAATATGAGACACAAGTCGGAGAACGTGGTCTACGATTGAGTGGAGGTGAAAAACAAAGAGTTGCAATAGCAAGGTTTGTTGGATTTTTTTCGATTTTACTATTTTTTTATAATTTATTTTGAGGTTTTTCGTTTAGAACAATATTGAAATCACCTCAAATAGTTCTATTAGACGAAGCAACATCAGCTCTGGACACAACAACCGAGCGTAATATACAAGCAGCATTATCTCGTGTCTGTGCAAATAAAACAACTATAATAATCGCTCATAGACTTTCAACAATCATTCATGCTGATGAAATTTTAGTCCTTAAAGAGGGTGAAATTGTAGAACGTGGACGACACGAGTACTTGCTTGAAGAAAATGGTCTTTATGCAGAAATGTGGAATCAACAACTCAAAAACTTGGAAGGTGAGAAGCTACGTGATGAAAGAGCTCTCGAGGGAAATGTGTCGAGTGATACTAATGCAATACCATCTCATCATCAGTAAGATGATATATTACATAAATATAGAAATGATAAACATAAATAATGTTTTTTTTTATAATTGTATCTCAAAATATTATGGCGAAAGGTAGCTAAGTTATGGTTCCGTCACTAAAAAAAATTTAAACAAATTAATATGTCTATTGGAAAATATGTTTAATAAATAGTTCAAAAAAATATTTTTATGATTAGCCAATTTAATAATATTATGTATGAGATAAATGACATTTGCAATTTTCAGACTGAACTAACTCAAAGTTGAATTTTTGAAAATTCAGAATTCATCGCTCGAGAGCTATGAATGTTCATAATGGAGCGAAGATATTTGTTTACAAAACGATCAAATAAGGAAAAATAGGCTATTTTAAGCTAGAAGGATATAGCAGAAAGACAAAATGCGAATATTATATAACATGAAACTCAATTAACAATATATTCTTTGACATTATCTACGCAGATTTATTTTAATAATAATCTTAGAAATTCTAGAAAGAATCTTCCTAGATATTCTTTAAAAAGAAAAATAATATAATAATAATGAATTTTTATGCATGAAATGTATTGACTTAGCTGTGAGCAACAGGTTTTCGAGTAACTTATTGAATGAAATAATGTGTGATTTTGAAAAAGAAAAACATGAAAAACTTCCTCACTCTTTTTTACGTCTTGCACATTTTTTTGCAATTATGATTCAGTCTATTAAACGCTTTCAAACGAAGTGCAAGAAATAAAAAATTAAAAAAAGTAAAAAGTGATATAATTTCTTACATTTTTTTATATGTAGAGAATAAAATTAAATAAAAATCTCTATCCTTGATTGGTTTTTTACATTAATCTTTTTTTGTTATACAAATTGAATCGAACCTTTTCTTCAGCATGTTCAGATCAGCTACTTAATATTGAGAGATAGATAATTGATTGATTTTTGATCCTTAATTTGTTCGAGACCTAACAACTTGATACCTTTTCAGACCTTTTTAAAAGGTTTACTGAGTAAAAAAAGAAGAAAAGGATATATCGAAACAAGAGACTGAAGATTAAAAAAAGAGTTCATGTTTCAAAAAATATGTTTATCTAAATGACTAAAATCAAAAGTGTTATAAAGAGTTAAAAGTGTGTTGAATAAAAATTATATAAAAAATAATGAAACATATGGAAAAAATTGTGTTACAAGTGGTATATTGTCTTTGGTTGCTGTGCGCTATTAGTCAAGCAGGAAATGCAGTGACCACAAATGCGCATGGAAGTAGTGAAAGTGAATCTCTGAAAGTGAATTACAAAAAGTTGTTCAGTGACTCGCCAAGTGACTTAGACTTGGATATCTTGAACGATTCTTCCGAGATTACTGATGATAGCAAGGAAATAGCTTTAAATTTTGATGACTTTGTATCCAAAAAAGAGCTGACAGCGTTAGTTAAAGAAGAAGATATGAAAAGTTCTTTAAAGACCAATGATGCTGCTAATGTCTTCAAAGTGCCTAAATCAAAAACTAAAAAAATCTTATCTAGTAAACACTCATCAATGAAGAATGAACCAGTTATCAATGATTTCAACAGTGAACTATTATTTGCATTAAAAGATGGCAATTTAACTGACTATGATACTTATTTTCATGCATTTACTCATCTCTATGATCATAATAAATGGAATATAAACGCATTTTCTTTTGACATCACAAGAGAATGTTTGAATGATGTGCAAAAATATTTGAACGATTTGAGATTATCAAGAGAGTGGGCATTAAAAATTAATGACGCATCAGGCAAATATCGAGGATTATTCTTTTTTGAAAACTCATATTGGTTAGGATCAAAGCAATACTGCTATGAAATCAATAATGAATTTGAAAATGAAATCCCACTCTTACAATTTTACGTCGTTAAAATTTCCGTAAAATTGGAGCCATTTTTAAAAAAGGTTTGTATATCAACTGTCATTGACATTAGTATTATCAAAAATCTTTTAAAGTTTTAATTTCCTACATATTTGAAATATTGCGGTTGCTATTGATTTCAACCAGTTTATTTCTCTATCTCCTTCTCTTGTTCGTCTATTACCAACATGTTACGTAAAAAATATTGCACATTGAAATAAAATTGCATTCCGCTTCACTTTCTTTCTTCTTTCGCGTGCATTTATGTCTACGTCTTTCGGTCACTTGACTAAGACGTATAGAATATGATACACAAATGCGTAATAGGAAAAATATGTAGTTCATTAGCTGTAAAGTCAAAATTTTTAGAAAATTCATGCGAATCATATATAAACACAAATATGTAAATAATGATAAGTGTAGATATTGCATTTTGATACGCTTCTCGAATGCAAGAAAGTGAAAATACAATTTTTAAAATTAATAGAAAAAGAAAATAATCAGATGATTATAATGGTAATAATCTTTTTATGTACATTCAAATACGAAACTTTTTTTGTTTGCTTATTACATATCTGGTGGCATAGGCCAGTTAGAATTTCAGAAAACTTAAAAATTTTAAAATCTATTTTTGAGACAGAAATTACGAACTGTTGATGTAGGTCAATGTCTTCCAAAATCATGCACGCAACAAGATGTCACAATAATTATGAAACGTGATCCAGCATCTTTAGCTTTGCAGCAAACAGTAATAATGAACAACGAAAGTGAAAAAACATATGACATTATTATTCTAGAAGCACGCACCGTTCCGGGTGCATACAACATATTGAGAGATCTCAAATTTTATATATTTGGGTAAGAAAAGAGTCTTGTGTATGTACTCCACATATATCTTACATTAATAAATAGATTTGCTAAAACTTTTTTCTTATTCCTTATTTGCGAGAAAAAAGGACGTATTTCTTTCCTCTCATTTATTATTCTCTTTAGAAATAGCAAGAGCTTTGATTATTAAAGAAAATATTTTACTTTTTAGGCTATTTGTTTCTAGATTGTTCATTAGAGAAAATTAGTAATTTAAATAATTTTTTTTGTATCAAAAAGGTTTATCGTTCTTGTACTTTTATCATTAATTATTTGTGCAACAATTTATGAGGAAATATTGAAAGCGCGGAAATTTAGTTTTAATAATGGAACAAATGATATGAACTGCAATAACATGAAACCAAAAAATCCTACAAGTTGGCACTGTGAAAATAATAACAATAATATCACAAAAACTGGTGACAAGTATGAAATGGATTGCATGAACAATATCAGCAGCAAGAGTAACATTGAAGAATGTAAGATAAACA
Source organism: Polypedilum pembai (assembly GCA_014622435.1). Classification (NCBI taxonomy): domain Eukaryota; kingdom Metazoa; phylum Arthropoda; class Insecta; order Diptera; family Chironomidae; genus Polypedilum; species Polypedilum pembai. The sequence goes on from JACWBX010004210.1 coordinate 104,202, forward strand.
AAAACCATCAGCAAGATGATTTTCATAAATTGGGTATGTATGCGAGAATTCTTTCATGGTGTATACTCTCAACAACACTCTTAGCAGTATTATTCGCACCATATATTTTTTTCACATTATCTTGATATTTTCTACTACATAGGACTTCCATCAAAAATTTTACTCTGTTTTGCATACGGAACAAATTCAAAAATCATTCTTAGCGGTAAAAATAGTAACGAGGTATGAGTGTTTGTGATTAATGAATGAAATTTACGTATTCTGTATAAAAATCCCATATATTCTTTATTTCACTGAAGGACTCTTTAACATGCATACATGGCTTGAGATTTTTTACCCTTTTATGGACCATTTTAGTTCACACTTATTTGCAGATGTTTGCCATTGGTGAAAATCGGGTAAATATCTTGAAACATTATCGATAATTTTTTTTGTTTTTCTTTTAGCTTCAAGACAAAAGGGACCTTTTTTAAGTCAAAGCATTTAAAGATTTCATAGTAAAAAATGTCTATAGCAAAAGTTTTTAAATTTATTTCTTCTTTTATAGTTTAGCCGAAACATATCAGAAAGAACATTCTTTTATCAGTTAGTGGGAAATGCTACATTTTCTGTCGATACATTCTTTTTCATTAGTGGCCTTCTTATTGTGCTGCTATTTCTAAAAACAGAAAGTAACAAGAATAGAAAATTTTTAGACAATGAGGACAATATTCAGAATAATGATGAAGCCTTATCAGCTGATAGATTTTGGTTAAAAAACTTTCGTAAAATGGTGATGCTGGTTTTATATCGCTTTTTACGTCTTACACCAGCATATTTCTTTATTATGCTACTTACAGAACTTTTGATGAAGTAAGCTAAAAATCGCACATTTGATATTGACTACAAATTTAAATTTTACAGAGTCACATACAATCAATCTGTCTTTACACCAGGTTTAATTGATCACATAAATTGCAACAAATTCTTTTATCGAAATCTCCTTTACATAAATAATTTTTATCCATTGAATGAGATGTGTATGATGTGGTCATGGTACTTGGCTAATGATTTTCAATTTTATATTATTACATTGTTTTTACTTATAACATCAACCAGGTAAGAATTTAATGATTTGCACGAAATTAATCTTGATATCATTATATTTATTTGTAGATACTTTAAAGTGTCTGTGATTTCAACAATATTTTTATTGCTCGCATCTTGGTTGACGTCAATTTATATTTCCCTCTATTATCGTTACACTCACAAAGTATCTGATCCGTTTGAATCGTTTGACTATCTCTATGATAAACCATGGCAAAGATATGGACCTTATGTCATGGGTGAGAATTTTCTTGAATAATGAATTATTGATAAGCATTTTATTGACTATTATATCACAGATGTTACCTATTTTTATAACACATTTCCTCTTCATATAGGCATGGTTACTGGCTATATTTTACATCGCGTCAAAGTGCCACCAAAAGTTCCATTTGTAATAAATTTTGCCCTGTGGTCGATTTCTCTCTTTATATTGTTTATCACAATATTCGGTGTTGGAGAAGGTCAACTGAACATGATGGTCACGTCATTTTATGTTAGCTTTGGACACACTGGTAATCATCGCTTTTTTTAACTGATACTTTTATTTATTCGTTTTTTATCAAAGCCTAATTTGATCTATTTAATGCGAATCGTATTGACATTCACATTAATCTACTTTTTTGCTCTCTCTCTCTCTCTTTTACGTTCAATTTTTCATTGACAAAAATATCTCACGTAAAATATTTCTTTCACATGATTTTCTTGTATATGAAGAAAGAAACAGGAAATTTGTTTCTTTCACAAATGTAATCTGTTATTACAACATTAATAAAAATATAGGACATGATTGTAATTTTCAATCTCCTACAATAATTATAATTATAATTTTTTTTCAAATTTTGTTCTTCAATTGTTTCATATTAGTAATTTATTTTACATCTATGTAAAAATATTCATGTTTACATTGCTATTTGACATTTAGTCACAATCTAGAATTAAAATTGTTCACGCACGTTCAGAGATAACTTTTAACCTTTGTAGAATACGATTAAAGCATGAATAATCTAAATGAAAAGGTTCATATACCTTACTAAGGTATACTACATTGGAAAGTAAAATGAAATTATTCGTTTCAAAAGGAAAAAAAAGAAATAGAGAAAACAATTTATTTTAATCATTCAAAAATTTTTACGAGCAGGGTCCTTCGTTCTATGTATACTCTTTGACAGAATATTTATTCTATTGTTTTCAACAATTGTATGGAAAGCAAAACATTTATTAAAGAAAATATTTTGAAATATTTATTTGATTTTTATCGATTCCAAATACTTCCAAAATCAATTTTTTCTTTTTTTTATTTTCATGCATATTCTAAACGAATTGTAAATACATCCGCTCTCACATAATGGTTATAATTTGATATTGTCGATGTCAGCATGGGGATTTGCATTAATATGGATTACGTTGTCTTGCTGCTGGGATTTGGCAAAGCCCATTAATAGTTTATTATCATTTAATGGGTTCTTTCCATTTAGCCGCTTATGCTTTTGTTCGTACCTTATACATCCCACAGTCATGATGGTAACAAGCTTTCAAAGTGATGGTCCAGTGCAGCTACGTCACGGATTGATTGTAAGTTGATTTTCTTTTATTGCTTATGCCATCACACATTTTCATCATCATATTTAACGCTCTTCACGTCAGTTTATGAGCTTTAAACATTTTATTCAATTTTTCTCATCATAATTTCCATCCCTGATGTATACTTGTTTAGACGTTGTCTTCTTTTTATAACTTTTATTTTATAATAATTATCTTTACTTTTCATCTTATTACAGTTCACAGCATTTCTGGGTAATGCTGCAATATCATTTGTTTTGGCATTTTTTATCTCACTTATGATTGAAGCTCCCGTTATAAGGCTGTTAAAAGTTTTTTTTAGAAAATAATTTTTTTGCTTGCTCATTATTCATACAAATTTGATAAAGAAAAACTTTGAGATGTTTTACATTAAAATGTAAAATCGTAGGTAAAACATTGTTGTCCATTTATGAATAAATAAATTTTTCATGTTTAAGTATCACATAAAAAACTGTGTAATGTTGACAAAATGTACTTCACAGAGGTTTGTGCAGGTAAATGATAAATTTGAAGAGGATTTCCGTAAAAATGATTATCGTGATTCATTATGGACCATTAAATGAAGGTATGAGAGCGAGAAAAAGTTTTCTTATTCGCATTAACTTTCCATCCGTGAGGATTTGTCTCATAAAATCACAAATTATACATGTAACTTTTATAAATCGTTTATTCTCTATTTCAATTAAGATTCATAATTGAATAAAATTTCGAAAATCAAAATATGCCTAATTGTATTAACAATTTCTTTTATATATAATATGACAAAAAAATAGAATTAAAATTTTTTTAACATATAAAGTAAAATAGCTATCATTCACATTTGATTTAATTTTTATTTTAGAAATATTTAGGAATTTATAATTAAATATATCTATTTCAGTCAAAATATAATTAATTTGATTATATTGTATCATATAGTAATGTATAATAATAATAAAACTTGTTTGTCGATAGAAAATAAAACGGAAGAAGATAAAAAGCATGTAGACTTACGAAAAGAGAAATTAGAGAGGACTTTTTTCCAGTGGAAAACTGGAAAATTTTCGTTTTTCTGATAAATTCTTCTTAAGAAAAAATTCATAAGTAGGTTATCTTGCAATTTTAATTTTATTTTATAGTAAAATACTTTATGCTTCTAAAATTTAACAAATGAGACGGCAAAATGAAATTAGATTTAGAGTAAATTAATTTGTATTTTTTTATTAAATACTTCTGAATGTTAAATTAAAATATATTATACGACATTGCATTTAAGAATATAAATTTTAATCATCACAATTTATTATAGCGCACTGTAAACAAAAAAAAGAAAGCACCATGTGGTTAGTAATATACCTTACCTCAATTATGTTTGCCTTTTTTCTTCATTAATTTTTGTGACACTTCTTAAGAAAAATGAAGAACGACTGTAGCAAAAACATGGTTCAGGTCACGTTAGAAAATACAAAATTTGTACAATGCATTGTAATAAAGAGTAGAAGAAAAGCATATTACCATTACAATATATACTCTCTTTTTTTCTTATCTCTCATTTTTCTTTCTCTACTGAGACTAAGTTATATTTTATTCAGATCCTTATTTGGCCAACAAAATTTTTCATTTACATCTTAAATTCTCCTAAATAAAAATGAATGACAGAAGGACGATAATTCTTTATAAATAATGAGAAAAATTTTCTAAAGCATTCTTTTGACAATTTTCATATATACATTTTCAAGATTTTGTAGAATGTTTTGATTATATTCATGATTTAAAAAATAACTTCTCAGTAAACCAAAGCAATATTGTATTTTATCATAAACACTATACTGAAATTCAATTAAAACGTCTATTGTTTTACGAAATGAAAAATTCATATTGATTGCAGACATACTCGTAAGCCTATTTATTTGTTTTAAAATTGAATGATGAAAATATTTTCTCAGTTATTGATTTTATTTATATCATGAATAATTTCATTTTTTCCAATCAATTCAAGAGCTAGAAGTAACTTTTTGAGAGAATTTTTTCTCTCTTTGTAGTATCCAAGCAATACAATTGTTCTTGCATGACAATCACTGCATCTCTCTTCAATCTCCTTCAAATCACGCTCACTAAAATCTAATGCCCTACCAAGCCTCATTACATCCCTTGGAGAAAACTTATCGGCAATTGCATTAAAAATTTCATTTTGCTTTTCTCTTGGAATTTGAAAAGTTTGTCGAGCATTATAGCCACTTTGTCTATTGTTTTCTAATTCTGCATTTCGTCTCTTTACAGCTTAATGAAATTTAAAAAAATTTTATATTATAAGAATTTATGTGAAAATCTTGCATCTAAAAATTTTTTACCATAAAGATTAATTGACTGCTCTTGACATGTTGAAAGCATTGATTGATGGTCATTGACAAGTGTATTAAATTCATCATCCAAAATAATTTTCTGAAAAATTCTAAGTCCTGTAAATTCATAAGGACTAAATATTTCTCGTCGCTGTAAAAGTTCCAGCAGTTGTTCTATGTTTTGCACTTTGTTTAATTGTCGATTAGAATTAACAAATGATGAAAAAAAATCTTTTGCCTGCAACAAGTTTTCATTATTTTTCTTAAAATTCATAATAATCTTATTCCTAATTTTGTCAAAACTCGTAGAGATATTTGATGACATTTTATTATTTTTATTTGGAACCTAAGAAATTTAAAAGTGATTGAAAATTCACCGAAAATTTATTAGAATTTAAACATTTAATAGGTAGTATGATAAAAAATATTATTTGTAAATAGTAATGAGTGATTTTATGTTGTTAAGTAGTGTAGTAGTGGTAGAAAATAAGAAGTATGTGTTAAAATATACTTCTAAAATATAACGTTTTTTAGAAACTTTAAAAATAGGCGCACAGCTTAAAATTTAGATAGCTCTGTACCCCCGATTCTGATTCCCAAGTAAAAAAGTATTTTTATAAAAATTTCTCGAATTGTAATATAACTTTTATCTATTAAAGGACAATTAATAAAACTTTAACTTTTGACGAAACTAGAGCATTATCTGAAAAAAATGTAAGTATTGAATTTTAATATAAAATTTCGGATGAGACGCTTTTTTTTCAAAATGATTTTTTGTTATTGTTCGGCGCGAAGCGTCATTTTGTTTCTACTTATAAGATCAATATAAACAAGAATCAGTAGTCATATATAAATATATGAAATTGTTGATAAATTCTAATTTTTTTTCTGAAACAGAAAAACTATGGGTAAGGAAAAAGGAGACGACCAACAAGAAGAATATTCAGTTGAAAAAGTTCTGCAAAAAAGAACCCGAAATGGAAAGGTCAGTACAAAATATATCTACAATCGGGTTTTCCTAATAAAATATTTTACAGGTGGAATATTATTTGAAATGGAAAGGATACTCTGATGCAGATAATACATGGGAGCCAGAAGAAAACCTCGATTGTCCTGAATTAATCGCTGCTTTCGAGGAAAGTGCAAGGAAAAAGGAAGCTGCTGCTGCTGAGATTAAGAAAAGAAAAGCGAGTGATTCGCTTGATGCATCGAAATCAAATAAAAAGAAATCTGACAGAAAAGAGGGTTTTGATCGTGGATTGGTTCCCGAACGGATTATCGGTGCTACTGATACTTCTGGAGAACTCATGTTTCTCATGAAATGGAAAGACACTGATGAAGCTGATCTCGTACCAGCTAAACAAGCCAATGTGAAATGTCCCCAAATTGTCATACAATTCTACGAAGAAAGATTAACTTGGCATTCGAGTGGTGAAAAAAATTAAGATATTAATATCATAAGCTTTCGATTTTTTTTTAAATTTAAAAAATTTAGCATGAAAACAGGACAAAGAACTTACTGCTCTTCAATTCTAACTTTATGTACATCTCAAAAATGTAAAATTAAATGATTTTTTTTCATAAAATTTTCCAAAAAATAAAATGGTGAATTCTGTTCATTAAATTCATATTTCTTTGATTTAGCAAACTTCTATGAGTGCATAAATATAAATTTTTTAATGTTATTTTTAAATTATCCATAAAAACAGAATTATATACATACATCTTTCTTTGTAATAGCAGATTTTCTCTCAAAAAACAAACTTGAAATAAAAATAATTATTAAAACAAAACCTTTCACATATTATTTTCTATTTATTTGCATATTTTAAAGCAGAGTCGTTTTCGCCTGTTTTTTGACTCTTTTCGTCTATTTTATTAATATGTTTAACTTGGTAGTCCAACTCGAAAAAGTAGCGGTTGAAAAAATTCTATGAATTTTCTATGTTTTCACACCCCTTCAAAAAAAAGAAAAATAATTAAATTTCTTTTGATTCAAGTTTTTAAGTTTAATACAGTGTTCAAACAATTAAATCGATACAGAAGATATAAAAAGAATCAATAGATTATTTAGATGTTTCATTTCTGTTTAAATGATATTTCTTCTATCGCAAACAATGTTTGAAAAATCAGAAAGTTGTTTTGATTTTCGGTATTTTTGTTTCGTAAAAAGTTTTAAGATTTTTATTCACTCATTTCACGTTCCTTTGATAGTAATACAATTATTTAATGCTAAAAAGCCATTATTTTTTGTATTAAAAGTAAAAGTAATGAGTATTTAAACAAATAAAAGTCGCGAAATAAAACGGTAGTTTTTGCTTTTAAAGAAACATAGAAATCATATTGCACACCCTCAGAATATCGAAATCTTGCGATATTCTGACTTTTTAAAAGTTGGACTACCAAGATATTTAAGTAGAAAATTTTTTTTTTGAAACCTATTTTATGAATAAATAAAATGAAAGTTATTTAAAGAGTTTTGACTGAGTTATGCTAATTTTTGTCTTAGTCTGTCAAGAAACAGGAAAAAATTATAAAAACAGGCGAAGACGAAAAGTTAGCATAACTTTTAAGATTTATCTAAAAATCTTCAAATAATTTTTATTTTAACTTGATGTAGTTTATACGATAAACCAAATTTTTTCGTCTGCTTTTTAAAATTCTTTTAATTGGAAAACACGAGGGGGTGACAGCTTTTACGAAAAAATTCTAAATTTCGTAATCTTTCGTAATTCTTCGTAAATTCAAACCAAAATTTTCAGCTTTTTTCAGTTTTTTGTATTGATAAACAGAAAAAAATTCAGTTATTTTTAAAAAAGTTAAGAAATCTGCATCACATTGTGATTTTGATTGCGCATTTTCTATTCTTCTAAAAAATCATTTAAAAATTTTCTTTTATTTCAATCTGAAACAATGACAAATGCATTTTTAAATGCTTATTTATCAGATTTGTGCTGATTTCGATAAGAATCGTTAAGCAAATAGTGAGATTTTGGTAAAATAAATTTTTGAATTTTTGTTTTTGTTTACATTTTGAATTGAAATCTTTCATAATCCTTCGTAATTTTCGTAATCTTTCAAAAACCTTCTTAATTTTCCGTAATATTTCGAAATCTTTTCGTAAAAATGTTCTTAAAACACTTAAAAATTTAACTTTTAAAATTTATTCGACTTAAAATTTCAGTTAAAAATTTTTTTTCCAAAAATACAGTCGAAAAATTCGACTAAGAAATTTTCAGAGAAAATATATTCGAATGAAGAAAAAATTTGGCTCATCGTGAGGGCAACTCCCGATGAAAACTTTTCTGTAAAGAACTTTTTTAGAATTAAAATCATTTATTTTTTTGAATTTCTACCTAGATACCTTTAAAATGAATGACATTAAAATTTCTGTATATATACATTGCAATATGCATATAAACAAAAATTTATGGTTTCATACAGTTTCATATGATCTTGTTTGCCCTTAAGTGGTTTTAAATATTTATGTTTAGTTTGTATTTTGTAAAAGCACTTCTCAGTGATTTATTTTTAAACTCAAGTTCATTTCATAAGGGATGTTTGTTTAAATTTTTATTTGCACAGTGGATAATGTATGGTATATAATATTTTGCAATTCAAACTTATTTATGTATGAATATCATACATTAGATTCATAAAGCAAAACCATTAAAATTTTATATTCAATTATTCCAATAAGAGTTTTAGTAATTTGGGCATAGAATTTAATGTTTCTAATTTTCAATTTAAAATAAAATTTAACTGTATTTTATTATAATGCATATTTAATTATTGAAAAAATTGTATATTTGATGTTGTTCATATTAGTTTCAGTTTTAAAAATTAATGAAATGTGTGTCATTTATCAAAAAAAAGAACTCGATGAGGAGTATAGAATATATAATACAATGAATAAGATAACAATGATAATTAATATTAATTGAAGAATGTAGTTCTAAATTTGCTTGAGTTTCAATGAAAAATCATACTAAGGCGTTTTTGAATTGGATTACTACAAAATAATTTTTTAGAAATTCTTTTTCCTTCTTTCCAATGAATCAACAAAAAATAGTTTTATGTAAATCTTTATTTACATTTAGTCTTTTTACAATTGTGAAACTGACAAGTACAAAAATTTTGTAAAACATGTAAGTGCATTAAAATATGAAAAAATTGCAAATTTTTTGAAAAATCATTCACATTAAATTATCAAGACATTGGATAATAGAATTTTTTTTCTTTCTTTCACACAATTTGATCATGAACAAAATAAAATTTGATTTATGATGGAAATATTATTTGAATGTTGAAAAGATGAAAATGCTTATGTTCCATATCACGTCTTTAAAATTTAAACTTCTGAATGCCTGACGATGATGGTTTATATATGCATATGAAAACAGTGAATCATCATGAAAATAATTCAAGTATAAAAAATTCATACAATTTCGATTTAATAGAAATTTTAAATTAACAAAAAATTTCTTAAAAACATAATTGCGTGTTATACTAATAATTAAAATTTACATGTAATTAAAAAATACCATGATAGTTATTATTCGTAAATGGTGACTTTTTAAGTTTAAAAACTTGAATTTTGAAGATATCGCACTTTAGTTTTATTTCTTTAAAATTTCAAGATTTTCAAGCATTATTTTATATTTTTTTGTTATGAAAATTTTAGATTTTCAAGAATGAAAAAAATCTTGGTATTATCAATCGAGAATTCTGTCCGTTAAGATTTGAATATTTTATTGTGTTTTGCACACCCATTTTCAGTATTTCGAACATTTTCGAATTTTCAAAACCGCGTTTTCGAAAATAATTTTTGTAAAGAAAATTAATTTATCAATGTTTAAAGCCAAACACTATAAAATGAAGTCTGATTCATGAACAAAACAACATCTATTACTGCAAGAAATATTAATTTTCAATTGAACAATAAAAATTAAATTTTTTCAAAATTACTTTTACCAAACTTTTGAAAATTCAAATGATTTCGAAAACTCGTAGTTGCATACCACTAGACTTTCGGAA
>JACWBX010004211.1:0-30477 GCA_014622435.1 Polypedilum pembai
TTAGTAATCGACGCAAAAAATTTTTGTTTACATTTTTCAATATGGAAATTTTGATTCACAATTTATCGAGTAATGCAATAAGTGACAGCTTTCTAACTAAGCGATAAGCCAGTAACTCGACAGCACGAATCAAAAGCAAAAAACCGTAAGTCTCTATCTATTGTAGTTTTCGAGATCTCGCGCCTCACCCGTGAACCAGCCGAACAGCCAGCCAAAGTGAATGTATAAGCTGCATTTTTTTCCAAAAATGCGCTAAAAGCATTCAATAAGAGAGAAAACAAATTACTTATAGACACGAATCTTTTTTTTATTTTTGCTTATTTTGGCAATATTGAAATGGAAATCGATAAAGGAACACAATATTCCGCTTGTATGTTAAACACTAAAACTTTTACTGCATTTATTTTATATTTTTCTTTTTGGCGAATTAGCAGCAGCTAAATATAGCACACAGCGTAATTTATAGAAAATCTTTTATGAGACAATGAATGCTATATACACACTTACAAACAACAATCAAGACCAAGAGTCTAGCAATTTCATTTTGCTTTTGCAATGTTGAAAAGAACCACAAGCAAACAAAAGTTGAGAGTGTGTCTGTATGTGAACATGACCTAATATCGCCTCATGTGCGCTCTATACACATATAAAAGTGTGCTTCAGCTGTTTGCAATCGACAATAAGAAATTTCACTTTTTCTGTACAAAAAATATAACTAAGCGCTGAAGTCATTGCTTTTCTTCTTAAATACTGTTGCTACAGTTAGTTCCATTATTTTTTTCAATTTAGAGAAGAGAGCAAGTATTGTTGAGTGAGTGCTCAACTGTAAATATAATTTCTTAGCATATTCGCGGTAATTATGTTGGAAATATATTGTGCCAATACTAAATCAATAATGTCTCTGCATGATCATTTATTTATTGCTTACCGTACACACTGGTACAGTAAAGAAAGTATGACATGTATTAGAACATAAATCATCTGCTCTAACTTACCGCTCGATTTTGTCCAACGATTTGAGAATTGTTTGTTGTCCCTCCATTTCGACGACATTTTCCGTTTCCAGTTCAAGTTCTGAAATAATTGAAAAGAAAAAATGTTTAAGTTTTTTTTTTGACATAAATATGAAACCATATGTAAAGATATACCGGAACCATTTTAAGAATATAAAAAGTTTTTTCTTCTATTCATTCATTTTATTCTTTATCAAGATTATAGCACGATGGTGATGTGAGAGAGGAATATGTGAATCATTGTTTTTAAAATAAAACCACAAGTTTTTCAGTTGCACACTGTCAATACTCATTCACTTATACTAGCATACATGTATTTTTACTTCACATATATCTAAAGTGATTGAGCTTTACTGTTTTTTTTATGCATTCATAAGTAAAGATAGAAAGATACAGAAAAATTATATTCAATTTCATTGAATTTGTTTGGATGATGTCTCTATAGAAACAAGAAAGAAACTGAGAATGCGCCTCAATCATTGACAAAAGTAAATATTGATATTTTCAACACTTATTGTCTTTTTAAAACCTTGCTCGAACAGGAAACGATAGTCAATGCACAATACAACCATAACAATTATGTTATGATTCTGTTGCTTTCATTGGTAAGTGTGACACCAAAGTTGAGACTATATTGGAATTATTTTTAATTTTTATTCCAAAGGTTCATTGTCATAATTTATCAGCTTAAAATGCCACAAAAATATCAAATTTAAAAGTTCGAAATAAAATCACATGGAAATATTTTTCCCTTTAACAAATTTAAAATACGAAGGAGAAATTATTCCTTATAGAATATTATTCTAAGAATGAAAATAAAAATGTCATAAAATTTTGCAATAAGAGTAAATTTTCTTTACATTCAAAGTGGATTATTCATAGATTTTTTCATGCATCATTGAAATATGCATGAAGGTGCTTCTTATGTGGTATGTTATAATCATATAGGTTCAAAAATAAGGGTCTAAAACATTATTTCTCCCCTACTTTTCCTACAATTAGAGCACATTTTTTTCTGCAACTCTATGTGTAGGTGAAAGGAACCTCAATTAAAGTGATTCATTCGTAAGAGTGAATGTACTAGATGTAAATCGTTGTGGAAGGGTTATTTCTTTGCTTTCATGAAACGTATTTACGAATTCACTCAAATACCCTCGATTCTATGTACGGTGATTATATAAAAATGAAGAAAAATATTTGGAGTAAGTAGTCGGAAAAAATTATATCCATGACAAGCAGTGAGTAAAAGTTAGACAGTATTGTCAATGTTGAATTGCGTAATGTATTTGCCAGAGAGTTTTGCGTGTGGCTGATTTGATTGTGACACATTCAACAAAATGGCAAAAAAATCTGATCAGTGACACTTTTGCGTGTCTGTGAGACATTTCTCTAATGATTTGGCTTTTGATGTTAAACAGTACTTTGCTTTCAATAACTAACTTCATGAATATACCCATGCAAAAGAATCATATAGACTGACAGACAGACACACTACAAGTTCATAGATATAGAGAAATTATGAAAATTGTAACAATTAAGGGTGTAAAACGCAATGTTAAAATCACAGGTAAAGGTTTGGCAACAGTGCACCAATTAATATTGAATTAAATATTTTAATTGTTAATTCGAGTGCAAATTAAAAATGGTCGCATTCAATCAAAAAGGTGAGAAAATTACAACATGTAATTGTTAACTGTTGTATTCATAGTATTTAATAATAACAGCAATAATTGACTCCGCGAAAAGAGCTCTAACAAGGAAAGTAGATTGCATGGAAAATAGCTTAACACTTGACAAGTATCATTGTACTTGAATATCCTTTTATATGACAGCAATGACAATAGAAAAGTATCAAATTGCTTAATCGTGACGATTCATAATTTTCATTGGGAAATTGAATAGAAAGAAAATTGTGTCAACGACTTTAACCCTTGCTGCTGCTCTAGAACAACATTTTCCCAGCCTATGTACTTATACATCATTTATATGTGAAAGAGCGAAGAGAATGTTGTATTTACAAATTATGAGAATTTTTTGCTAAGTTTACATTTTGTAACATTTTTTGATAAATGAGAGAGTAATTTTCTTGTGTGTGAGTGTACTACAACATATATTGATCGAGAATGTCAACATTTTCAATGTATTCAAAAGGAAACAAAAAGAATATTAAATGAAAAATCAATGAAACGATAAACGTTTGTCCACAAGGGAGTAAATTATTCTGCTGCCAAATAGTAGAATAAAAATATTCGTTGCCGGTAAAATTTGTCGACAAAAAACTTGAATCACGTTTTGAAGAAAACAAAAAGTAGATTATGATCAATTAAAGGAAATGAAGTGTCGGAGTGAGTGAAAAAGAAAAAAAACATGCAAGTTTTTATATTTTGTAGTAAACTCTTCGTAATCATATTTTTATAGCTTAAAAATCAATTATTATTGAGATTTCGTTTTATTATTGATTTTCAGTAGTAATACATCATTCTTCAAAGTTAAAAACAACATAAGAAAGTCTTTGGCTCCAAAAAGACTAAATATATAGTGGGAGACTCGGTCCGTATAAATTTTTGGTGAGTAAGTCAACGTCACTTATATGATGATGAATACGACGGAAAAGTGATGGAAAATCGATTTTCGTTGCCTTGAAAGTTTTATTGTTGAAATAGTGAGAATAAGTGGTTATTTTTGTTATTTTACTTCAACTTTATTATTTCACAACTTTGGCCACATCAAGATTACGCAAGATGGTAAATTGTAATTCAAATCACTAGGTGGTTACGCTGTTTTGCACACAACAAGCCGCATACACACTTCTCGATTATATACTATATTTTTCTTCTTTGTCTATTTTAGTGACTTCATAATATTCGTCAAAATAATAAAAAATATATGGAATTAAAGAAGAAGTTAGACCGAAGTGTTCATTAATACACCTGTTCATCCAATAGAAAAATTATTTTACTTTCATTGTCCCCGCAGAGCGTTGTTACTTGCTCGGATTAAATTGCAAGAGCAAAAATAAAATTGTGTTTTTATAACGAGAAATTGCCTAATTAGTTAAATAAGATTGCTCAATGAAATGGGCCGCTACTAATGCTACTAGCAAGTTTCTTTGCCATTACATCACAAAAAAATGGTAATTCGATTTTTTATTAGCGCATTTTTTGTACAAACTTTTACTAAACTCTCATTTCTGCTCTTTCTATTTTAGTTTTAACACAACAAAAAAAATATTTTTCGTTCGGAATTAACATTAAAAGCAATTTTAATATCTTAGAAATAAAGCGCTGGGAATTCTTATCTTATCAGTATTGAGTTAGTTTACTCTCACTCTTACATATAAAGGCTTGATGTATGTCGCGATGATGAGCTAATAAAATTATTTATACGCATTTAATTGATATGAAATTTATGATTGCTATACAACATGACTTATTGCATTTTGTATATGAATTGCTTAAAAACATTGACTTTTGCAATACTTTATAGAAATACACACATATCTACTGCTGTTTGATGATAATTCAAGGCAAATGCTTGAAACGCTGATACGTTTGTATTTGCTATGGTGTTCTGAAATATTGTTGAAAAATCAGAATAAGTAATGCAGAAGCAAGGCGAATCGGAAAGGTCAAGTTGTATTGCATGATTTTCTCATTAAGTCACTCAGTTAGTAAGTGAATATATGGTGCAAAGATTTATGGAAAGTGAGAGAAATTCGTGTATGCACGAGGCCTTGAGTATACCTTTGTATGCTTTTTTATAAATAAAGTAATATGCCTTAATATTGCAATAAATTATATTTTTTTGCTATCATTACATTTTTTGCGCGCAATATTTTCACTCGGACTTTTGACTACATATACACTAAATTCCAAGCAGGTAGCAAAATATTACATTTAGCTATTGGCTACAAATTCATAAAGTCTTTTTATATCAACCCTAAAAGAACTAGAGTAAAAAGTTTTTTTATTTTCGTACGCTCTTATCGATTTTTTCGCACCATACACACAGTCGGAAAAATGTTTTTCATCTCTTTCTCTCGCTTCGTTTTTCACATCATCTTAGCACTTTTTTCATCTACTTCCCTCAATAAAGTTCTCATTCTCTTGTACTATTTTGTTTAGAAACATCATTTTTCCCCTATGAATTTTGTGCACAATAATCACAATATTTTCCCTCATACACATACACAAATGTAATTGCGCTCTCACTGTGATGGCATTTTCCATTACAGAATAATCAGTGATAGAAATATCTCTACATTCTTATGTATTCAGCTTCTTCTTGTTTCATTTTACTTCACCATTATTCTCTCACCGAAAAAAAGTAAAACGTCATTGATAATCGCTGTCAATTTTTTTTTGTTTCAAAGTTAATTTTACGTCATTTGTTTGTAGACGAGGTGATGAGAATTTTTAAGTAATGGGAATTCATTGTAAAAACGTGAATCATCCGAAATTGTTAATATAGAGCAAGTAACATCACTGAAGAAGAAAAAATTTTTTCATTGCCTTAATAAAAATCAATGATAGTTTTTGTGATTGTAAAAAATTAAACTTTATTTAAAGACGAGAAATTATTGATTTATGGTTCCAGATATATTTTTTTTTTCGTTTCTTATCTAAACACTTTTGTACGGAAGCACTTTTTCTTTTTTTTGAAGGACTTCCATGATAAGCCTTCCTTTAATCTACATACCTCTTCGATTAAACGGGCGAACTCGAACGGCTACTTTTATTTTACAATTATCGGCTGGATTTGATGGCATTTTGAATTATTTATTTCTTACTTCACAAATGAATGCCTTTTTTTAACTGCCTTATAGCTTTTTCACAAAGAACTTTGCACTTTTTTCTTTGCCTTTTTTATTTTCACTTTTTTTCGTTTATGCTCGAAAATTTAAAGAAATTCTTATGCATTAACATGTATTAACACTTATTCTAATTAAATTTTATTATTTTTGCACTTTTCAAAACATTTTTTAAGACTTTTTTAAAATTTTTCACTTTTTTACTGCCATAATTTTTTCTCCACGAATTCATATACGTCTTGTTTCTTTAGATTTTGCTTCAGTTCTGTTTCTACGTATACGTACTGATATATACATAACAACTAACACTCATAAGCTCAAAAATTTCTCTCTCCTCTCATAAATACAAATTCGAGAGAGGAAATTTTTAAAAGTTTTTTGAATTTTTTTCAAAATATTAAATTTAATCCTTATAAGCCTTTTTAACAAGTATATTTAATACTGTTATCAAATCACACCTTAAGAAATATATAATTGAACAATTTCATATGTAAAATGTTAATTAGTGTTGTTTTCTGTGAGAATGAGAGAATATTTTTTTGTTGTGTAATTTTATGAGAGCATGGTGAATATCTGGAATTTATATATTTATGAACTTTGTTTAATAATTAAAAATGACATGCGCTAAATCATTAAGGTTTAGAAAGAAAAAAATAATTGATGAAAAATTTTAAGTCTAAAATTCTTAAAAAATTATAATTTCATTAATATTTTTGTAAAATTGTGTAATTTTTTTTACACATCATGTGACCATTTGTTGTGTAAAAATGAAAGCTCACTTTACATATCAATTTGTTCGTTTGCATAAGAGAAATATTACTTTTTTATAGATTTGAAAAATTTACTTTACCTACATATTAAAGTTATTAATAAAAAATTAAGATAATGAGAAATTTAAATTTGAAAATTTATCAACAAATAAATTTTAATGTACGTTCATTAAATGCTAATTTACGACTGTTAATATAAAAATCAATCACGTATAAATATAAAATGAGAGAAATATCAACAATTACAATTATTATTATCATGAGAATAATATTGAAAAAAAATTATATATTCTCACAACACCACACACCACAACAAAATGATCGTTAGTGTGTAAGAAAAAATGAGAAAATTTCTCGTTTTTTATTTCTTAGTTAGTCTCAAGTTTAGTTACGTTCGTACGGTTTGTAGTTTTTTATCGCCTACATTTTTGGAAATTGACTCATTCTTGTGTTTATTTAGTTAAATTTTTTGTCAAAATTTACAGTTTTTAGTGTTATAAAAATATAATTTATTTATATCGAATGCAAAAAATAAAAAATTTCTCAAATTGAACATATTCTGTAATAAATTAAACATTAAAAGTTATTTTGAAAGAAACAGTAAGAATTGATAAAAAGAAATAACTTGTGTTAGCGGCGAACATATATCTACCTAGTCACTTGTCGTTGTCGTCGTCACATTGATTGCTTTCGTATAAATATTTTTGTTTTGTTTAGTAATTATCTTCTTTTTGAGTGTTTAACAATATAATATTCTAAGAATGTCTATCGAACTATACAATGCATTTGAAAATCGAAATTTAGGAAAATTTACTGAAGCTTTGGAGGTGCATGAAGCGGATCCAAATTATTTTATTGAATCAAAAGGTCGCACAATATTTGAAATAATTTTAAGTACTGGTGGTTCGTCAAATTTTATTAAAAAGTGTCTTGAACACGGCGCTGAAGTTAACATCGTAAGTGAGATGACATTACAGACATTTTTATTCTTCTTCTTATTCATTAAATATTTATAAATATATTCATTAGTACTTATTACATTATTCATGACTTCATCATACTACGTTTCTTTTTTGCTTTCTACAGAAGAACATTAACAGCCAATATCCACTGCATTATGTCATCGAATCGTTATGCATCGAAAATCTGAAGGAGATTCAGAGAGCATTGTCATTCAATTATCTGCATCCAGAGCAATTAGATACAGCAAATAAAATAAATTTTTCACCATATGCAAATGTTAAGAATGAATTCGGTCAAAATTGTCTTCATATACTTGCAGAACAACTAAATAACGACACTTATGACGAAATTTTTCCATTAATGAAAATCTTGTTGGCACAACACGGTTGCAATGCAAATTATCCAAATTCTGATCAAAAAACACCGTTCTTTATCATATTAGAGAAACTTCCACAATTAAAAAACCGCAAAGAAATTGCTGAGTACTTCATTAAATACGGAGATCTCGATTTCTACACACACCGTAGTGAAGAAATTATTGATATGCTGATGAATCAGAAAGTAAAATATATTAATGCTCTACCCGAGAAAGAAGATTTTGTTGTGAATTATGAGAATATGATGAAGTTGTTAAAAGAATGTGAGTTCAACAAATTTGAGACAAAATTTCTTCTTTTTAAATCATCATGCGAAGATACAGAACAATATTATGAACATTGTTCAACTTTTTTTGAAATTGCAACTGTAAATTCACTAATTAATATTGTTGATCTTCTAATTAGTTATGGAGCTGAAATCAACCGCGTATCTAAAGCAAGTAAATATAAAATTCCACCAGCTTTTATCGCCTACAAAAATGCAAATGTTGGAATTTTCAATTCATTTATGTTACAACCTGAAATCAAACTTTATTATTCCTTACCATCTGAAAATAATAGAAAAACTTTACTTCATGTCTTTTTTGACGAATTCAAAATGCAATCGTATGCTTCATTCAAGAAATTCAATTTCTCACGAGAGCTGACACGTGATCAAAAAAAATGTTTTGATCTGATTCTGCAGAATAAAAAGTGTACACGAGAATTTATTAATGCACATGATGAAATTGGTGTACCAGCAATTTATTACTCAGTAAAATATAAAATTGACTATATTACTATTGAATTGTTGAAACATGGAGCTTTTATTGGTTCTGTAATTGGTAAAAATGGCATAAGAAAAAGTATTCTTACAAACTTCCTTGATAGCTGCATTACAACAAACGACAGATACTATGATGACGAAGATTATGAGATAATCATCAATTATGGCTTCCTCATGCCATATAAAAGTGTAATTTCTTGTAGAAAATTCCGTAAGTTGGGCAAATTAGACTCACCTATCTTACCAATCTCACAGAAAACACCCTCGGAATTCCAAAATTTGGTAGATGCATCAGAAATCAAATATGCTGAAGAGATGAGACCGTTGAAAAAAATTGCTGAAAATGAAGAGCTGCAGCGTTTCCTTTTACATCCTGTTCTTTCATCATTTGTTTTACTCAAATGGAATAAGCTAAATTTTCTCATCTATATTAATCTACTGTTGATTTTATTATATATGTTTTCCTTCATTCCTTTCATTGTTTTATGTCAAACGATATCAGAAAATGAGCGTGCACAAAGTTTTTCTTATAATTTATTCTATATCTTATCATTTATTACACTCGCACTTATTATCGTCCGTGAGTCAATGCAATTCTTCTTATCTATAAATCAGTACCTCAGATCATCATCAAATTGGATAGACATTTGTCTAATTGTATCATCTGTGACGATTCTATTATTTGAAGAACAAATTCCAAATCACGTTTCCCGCATGTTACGCACTGTTATAATTTTACTTGCTGTTGCTGAATATTTTAATCTTTTAGGAATGCTGCCACTGCTATCAATCTCATTACATACTAAAATGTTTAAAAAAGTATGCACAACTTTTGTAAAGTCACTTTCATTTTATTCAGTTATGATTTTGGCATTTGCATTCAGTTTTTATACACTACAAGGTGACAAATTTGCAAAAGATTTAGAAAAACTCGAACGCGAAGGAAGAGATAACTCAACTAATGACATACCAGTTACTAATGCGACCAGAAATGAGCGTTATAACAATTTTTACACAATTGGTTTGAGTGTAATTAAATCGTTTGTGATGTTAACTGGTGAATTGGAAACAAGTTATGTACATCTTGAGGGCTTCACATATGCTGCACTTTTTCTACTCTTTCTTTTTCTCGTCACAATCGTTCTTTATAACTTACTTAATGCACTTGCAGTTTCTGACACACAAGAAATAAAATTAGATGCAAAATTAATTGATTTACATCAGAGAATTTTAACAATGCAGGAGAGTGAAGAAGCTGTATTTCAACGCACATCAAGATTAGGTGATTGGTTCAAAAAAATCATTTCAATGTTCCCAAAAACAATTCCTGATGGAATGGTTACAATAAAAGTCAACAGAAGTAACCAAATATTCGTAAGGCAAACTGAACCAATTATTCTCAATGATTGGCTTCCAAACAGTTTTAAATTTTTGAAAAAGAACGTAAAAATTAATGCGGAAATTGTGCAGGATATTCGTAAGCTATTAGCAAAGAAACGCGAAGAAAGAACGATAAATGCAGTAAGAAAGCTGAAAGAAAATCGAAATGAAAAATTAGCGAATGATATAATAAAAATTAATGAAATGATAAGTGATATTCAGCAGAATATTGTAAGATTGCAATCAGATCTTTCTGGTATTAAAAAGAGAATTAACATGTAAATTAATTTTACCTAAATTTTAAATGGTGATGGTTTGTTTGGCATCAAAATATTTTTAAAATTTATACACTTACAAGCTATGGTGCTTATATGTCAAATGAATTAAAACTCAAATTATTATTGAATTAAAATTTGTTGAAGGGTTTAACTGAAAATAAAAAAAACAATCTCAAGAAAATTATTTTCTCAACAACAAAAACGAAATAATTTATTAATAGTGTAAACTAAATCTACTTTGTGGCTGTTTTAAGGTATGCAATGAGGTCGCCGCGTTCGTTTGCTTTTTTGATACCAGCAAAAACCATCTTGGTTCCTGGAATATATTTCTTTGGATTTTCAAGGTATTCAAACATTGTGTCTTCATTCCATGTGATGGCCTTTTTGATGTTTGCTTCAGAATAGGAGAAGCCTGGTGCCTAAAATTTTTTTGACATTTAATTGTTTCATAAGAAATATTATTTATATACTTGGCCAGTTTTTCGTCCAAAAATCCCATGAAGGTTTGGTCCTACTTTGTGCTTTCCACCAGCTTCAACTGTATGGCATTGTGCACATCTTTGAACAAAGACTTTTTTGCCCTTTTCAACATCTCCTGCTGGAACTCCCATTATTAATTCTATAAGAGATTTATAAATATTTATTAGCAACAAGTGATAATCTTCAAAGTTATATTTGTGCAAAATAAATATTAATTAGCAGAAAAAGTATTAAGAAGAAGACTCTCATATGTGCGAAAATCAAATTATGCAATTGAAATTCTCTCATTTTCTTTTTCGAGGTCACCTAAATTTTCTGCTCTTAAATTGTGAACTGCAACTATGTGCATTCATTATGCAATTCGTCTTTTAACAAGCATTTTCACTATATTAGGAATTTTCCAGTTTATAGAGTGTGATGTAGACCTAAATTTGATGCGCTTTTTATAAATGCAACAGTATTTAATGAAAACTTTTCAATGTCAAGTTTCAATTATTAGATAATTTTTTCTTCGTTATGAAAATTTTTCTATTGAGACAAATTTTTATATTTTCATATCTTTTAATTAAAAATTATTAGATAAAATTTAAAGAGAAAGTTTTTTACTCCAATGTTTTCCAAAAGATGTTTATTTTTAACGAACTCTAAAATTCTTCTTCACCTTTTATTAAGTCTGATACACTTGAAGAACTATATACGAATACTGAAAGTAAATTTATCCTATGCACAGAAATTGCATTTTCATTTTTCTTCTCCTTGTTCTATCATTCTCTTTCTATGAAAAATTTTTAGAATTAACGGGTTTGAAAAGTTTAAATATTCGCATCTTTCCAAGGGGAAAATAACTCTGACGAAATATTTAAAATTTCGTTTTTTTACGTTAATTTTCATCAGATTTTCTTCAATATTTGTAAATAAAGTTCATGGAGGAAAATCTTCAAAACTGCATTGATACATGTTCTTCAGCTCTTATACTGCTAGAATTATTTTATAATGATAGAAAACCTGATTTTCGTTTTTCCTCAAAGTCATTTTCCCCTACTTTTAGAGTAAAATTTGAATCTCTTCATTTTTATTTCAATTTATTTAGCTTAAATTTATTTGTGATAATAATGCCTGAAGAGAAGTTTGTATTTCGAGATGAAGAAGGAGCAGGTGGAAAATTATCAAGAAAAGCAAAAGATAGTCCATTCATGATTATAGGTAAGAGTGAATTTGTTTGTATTTTCCACATATGAAAAATGTTGTGCAATAAGTTGGGAAAAACTGTCCATGTGCAACCTTGACCTTTCTTAACAATATAATAATTATTTTTCTCTTCGAAATTATTTCCTAAAATTAGATAGGATTAATAAGTTTTTATAATTTTACAATAAAAAAAATTTCATTTTAAATAATCATTAATCGTAATATCGTAATACAATTTTCCTAAAATTACTTATTAATGACGTCAAAACCACGCGACATGCTCTTAAAAATATCGTTTTGTAAGCTTTTCATTTAATTCAATAATCAATCGTATGTTACTCAAATAAGAAGATTTTTTCTCATTATTTAGTATAAAAAGAAAATGTAAATAAAAAATAATTCATTATCGAAAAGGCGGGATAAATGTATACGGATGTATACAGTGCTTTTGTTTGTAAACTTCTTTATTTTCGATCTAAAAATAAAGTCTTAATAGCAAATTCAATACATTTAAATTTTTTCGTTTTCTTTTAGGTATCGCTGGATTAGTAATTGCATGTGGTATTGCTGGATATAAATTTAAACAAAGAGGAGAAATGTCAACATCTGTGTTCCTCATGCAAACGAGAGTTGCAGCTCAAGGCACTGTTGTATCATGTCTTACATTAGGTCTTCTATACAATATGTTTCAAAAGCACGTTCTTCATCGAGGCGAGGATGATTGAGAATATCATTAAAAAAATTGAAAGATTAAACAAACATAATATTAAGGATATTTAATTCAAATAATGAATTTTCCAAACCATGTTCTACATGCATCAAAGACACAAAGCAATCGATAATTTATTATTTATTGTATGGTATTTGCCGCTTAGTTAAATTCATAGTTATTGTTGCCATCATAGACTCAAGTTCATTTCTAATTGAAGTGCTATGAATCTCTATTACTTTAGAGAATCTAGAGATAGAAAAATGAAAATGTAAATAGATTTATAAATTACGTGTGTGTGTCTGACTATGAATGAATGTATGACAAAGTATAGGTAATCGTGATGAATAACAAATTGATAAATAAAAATTGATTATTTATTGAAAGGAAGACAAAGTCAACAGGTGTTTATTTTAAAAAAAGAAAACTCCCTCTTCTTTCTTTGTTTGAAATGAGAAAAGTCTTATGAGAGATGCGAGAAGAAATTCGCATGTTTGGCATCTGCGCAATTCGTACATCGGTCTTACACATAAAAATCACTTTTCCAGGCTTTTGAGTGTAAAAAAATATTTGAGTTATCAATTGGTAGAAAATTTTTAATTTATAATTTTTTGTGCTTAACTATAAAAAACCGAATCTCTATAGTGTCACAATTCATCATGTGGTTCCAAATCAACAAATTTTTCTTTTGGGAATTATCAACAGGTAAATTTGTTCACCATATGTAACTTGATAAGTTCGTCATTATTTTCATAAATTTTAAGGAGCGAAAATCATCGGTGGATATGGTATTTTAAAGCATTCGCTTGCAATTTTATTGATTTATCTAGACACGATTGACTTATGGGTTGTTAGTAATGACAAAATGATTTCTAATGAAATTCCCACAATTGTATTTACTCGTAAGTATTCTTTTAATAATAATTATGTTTGAATCATTAAGTAATATAAAAAATTCCCTTAAATATGCTCCAAATAGTTGCTGCGATTTTTCTATTCATTGGATTTATAATTAACATTATTAATATCGTACTATCATATCGTTTGTTCAAAATCAATGAAACTGTGAGTTTTGTTATGCTGACCAAAGAAACATGACTTATTGAGAATTTTTTTGTAATTTTTTAGAATCATATTGAAGACCTTTCAAAATGGATTTATGGATCAAGAACTTATATGGTGTTGTTTATAATCTACTTTTTTACAAAAATATGGATTCAATCATTTGATGCAAAGACAATGGGAAGATTTCTTAATTTTGTTTTTGATTTTTATTGTTATTTATGTGTATCATCATTACGCGAAGAATATCGACAACGCTCAAGTTTATTAGCACAAGCATAAAGACAATAATTTGTCATTTCAAGGACTAATTACAGAAAAAGACAAATGTAAGAAAATGGACGAAAACTCTAATATACCTAAACATATTTATCTATAGAAAATATATATTTACTCAACAACAACTTTTTTGAGTGTAAAATTAAAAAAAAACTTTAATGAAAATAAAAATCTGAAATATTTTGATGTGAACTTAAATTTTATATTTGAATTATTCAGCTACGCAGTTGATAATTTATTTATGTGTGTGCGTTTGCAATGTCCAAAGTCATATATGCAATTGAGTTTGAGAAAAAAATTTTAAAATTATTTATACAAAAGTATCATGAAATTGGGCTACAAAAAATTTTATTTAGGCTCAATTTTTTTTGACACATTTTTTTATTTCCTTTATTATGTTGTATTTTGCAAACCATTTATATTGTGAGTATTTTTAACCAACATTAATTCCACCTCCAGTTTTGAGATTGTTTGCTATTGATTTTTGCTTTTTTGGTTGCATCATTTTTAAAGGATCCTATAAAGGACAAATTATTTTTATAAAATTATTGATAATCGACGTTCACATTTAGTAATTACCTTATGATATCTTGCAAACAATTCACGCTTGAATATTTCAAAATGTTTTCTATTTATATTATTCTGATGTTCTCGCCAGGCTGGTCTCGATTTTTTATTTTGTAGACCCCAATGAATAGTGAACAATGGAGTTAAAACTTGAAAAGAATAGCCAGCCACAAACATTTCATAGACCTTTATAAGAAAAAAAGAATAATGAGTTGAAATAAATTACTTGTTGGTTTCACTTACTTGAGTATTTCTTGTGTATCCGTATCCAATGAAGCGCTCGTCATGAGGAGGATTGCTATCAGAAGCAACAAAGAAAGGCTCATAAAGGAACTGTAAAAAGAAATGTCTCGATAACAAAAGATAAAATGACTAAAAATAAATATTACCTCGAAATTAGTAACAGCATGACTTATTTTGACATCTTCAGATTCAGTTAAATCTGCTTGCCATCTAAATAAGTGATATTGTAAAATATTTTAAACTTATGAAATCAACGAAAAAATTTTACCTAGAAAAATTCGTTGCATATTGATTGTATATGAAAACTTTATTATGAAATGGACGAGCTAACCCCTTATTCGCCAGTCTTATCAAATCAGTTTTGTTGCGTGGAAATCTCACTCTTTCATCTAATTCATAAGTGGGTATAACATAAGCACATAAATTATTGCTATTTTCACATTTGGCTTTTCTCAAAAATTTATCCAGCTGCTCCGCAAAATTAAAAGATGCTGAAGGAATTATGTCTACATCGACTAAAAACACGTAAAATGTTTGACTATTTTTTCGTGCGACATTACGCAAAAAGTTTTGTGGATAGGGGAATTTTATCCGCCACTTTCTTGTCTCTGCTGTTCTTTTTTTCAGAAGCTCGTTAAGCGTTTGTTCCGGTTTGGCACAATTGTATTTTGTAATGACATCACTCAAATGAACACTTCTAATTTGAGTTAGAGGTCGATCCTTGGGAAATGCTAGATGAAATGAGACACGCTCACGAATTGTAGAAAAACAATATCGCAAATATGACAAGTATATTTGTAACAAGTATAACTCATCATCGCCAGCTACATATACTGGAAATAGAATATTTAAAAATTCAATGTCCAACTGCTCAATTAATTTTTCATATCGTACCTGCTATTGATATAGGACCAGTCCAGTGATGAGAAACTAATGCCGAATAAGCATGTGAGAAATAAAGAGAAGTGGTGCACGTGTGTATAAATTATTCAATATATTGCCTTCTAAAGCTTTAAAAAATTTAATACAAACCTTGTACAAGAGAAAAAATTTTCTCAATGGAACTCTGGGTTGCAAGGGTCACATTCAGTTTATCCGATATATCCGTGTATTTCTCGCCATGTATTGCAAAGTCAAAGATTTTATACATACGCCTCTGATCCCATCGACCCAATTTTAAATCGAGTCCAGAAAATACAGCCTTTTCGCTTACATTTCCATTATTATCTGACAAAATGTATTCCAGACATGTTGCGGGTGTTAGAATTGCTGGCACACGCGGAATCAATAAAGTTGTCTGTTCATTATTCAGATGATGTCCACAATCAGACTGTAATAGACGTAGAGTGAGAAAGACATTCGTAATTGTCAATGCAAGCACACAAAAGACTGAGAAGTTACGCAGACGACATGGAGTCTGTTAAAGGGAGAGGAAAAGAAAAAGTGATGAAAATTTTCCATTATATATGTATAAAGTAAAGTATTTACCTGAATCATTTGATGACTTTTTTTATTGGCACTATCTTGTCACGTCTTGCTTAAATACGAGCTTGCTTTTATAATTCTACCATTGCTATCAAATGAGTTGCTATGAAAATTCATGAAAAATTCAAATGTCGTTAACTTTTAAATTTTTTATCCAAAATATCAACTCTTTGTGTTTCTATTCACAAAAAATTTTCTTCTTAATTTTAAATAATCACTAATGAGTGATTAAAATTCTTTTTATTTGAAATCTATTCTACTGATTTCATAGCGCACTTTATTTCAAAATTGTCAGCAATATTTTCTCTTTCACTTTTATTCTCAAAATGATTCAAAAAACTTAAGATTAGATGAGATATTAAAGGAATTTATTTAAACAGAAGAAGAAATTTTGAGTATATCCTTTCACTCTAAAATTTCTTTTCAATATGGCTGTTGACGAACGGCTCAAAGGGGAAAGGAGAGTATTCAATGTTTTTGATTTTTCATGAGCATGCGTATGACGAATTAGTTTGTTTTGATTTTTAATTTTATATACTGGAGAAAAAGGAGGGAAATAAACATGTGAATGGCAACAGCAACGTGCTCTTCCATATGATTTTGTATATAAATTTCGATCGTATTGAACACATGCATGTAGGAACATATTAGATCTTTAGATCTTAATGCCAAAAACATTCATTCAAATTGTATCGCTTTCTTTAAAAAATATTTCGTTTAATAAATTCATATGTCTAACAAAATCATGTTAAGTATAAGAAAAAAAGGAGAAGAAAATTCGTTATTCACGATCATTTTTTACCACATTTTTTTTAAATATATTTACAATGTTGAAAAAATGAGCAAGCTCTCATCTTTACAGAAAATTTTTTCTTCTCTTTCTTATTTTCAAAAGTGTATTAGTTTTTATCAGTGAGTGAGTCGTTGAAGACTACTTAAAAAAATCTTTTTCTAATTTTACGAATTAATCTTTTATTTATCAATATTTGAAAATGGCATCTTCTCCAGTAACTATAGAAAAATTTGAGAGGTTAATATCTTAAGTCAAAATATAAATGTTCAAAAACTGGAAATATAAATGAAAAATTTTTCCCAATTGTTACTAAGCGTGGGAATAGTTGAAAAAAGTGTTATGTGTGGTTTTATTAAAATGTTAATTGAAAGAAAATTTATTAACAGGAGTTTTTTTGATTAGAAGTGATCTTTTCATATCTCAAAAGTGTTAATGAAAATGTGTCAATGTAACAGATATTAAACGTAACGTTATTAGTAAATAATTCCTATGAAAATAATTTTTCTTTCATTCTATTCAATTTTTTTCGTCGACTGTTAAAAATAGAAAGTGAAGTGCTATAAATTGACACCGACAAAGAATAAAGTGGCATTTTTTCATTGCTCTCATTTCTCTCCTTTTTTCTGTTCTCCTTCATTTGTTTAATGAAGATCACCAAAACTCTCATCATTATAATAATGAGTAATGAATTTTAACAATCAATTAAAAATGTTTACACCATCAAATAGGATTTAACGATTACTTTTGAGTTTTAAAGTCTTTAAAATTACCCAAAACGTTTTTCTGTATTTATTTTTTCAAATGGCATTTTCTAAATATTTTTACTTTCAGCAAAGTGCCTCGAGTAGCAACTTGTTGCTTTTGTTGCGATATGATTATTGGTGGCACTCTTTTGAGCGTTTTCGGTGTGATCACAGGCCTTGCATATATTGCTCGTGCTTTACATGTTCTTTATAATGTTAGTGCATTTGAAAAAGATTTGGAGGAAGATGATGCTCTTAATAATGAAGATGATTACATTTGTAAGATTTACATATTACCTAATTCCATGAGATGATAAAATTTATTAAATAAATTTTTTTACAGGGATAGTTTATATTTCGACAATGTTTTGTGGTTTCTTATTTTTGATCACTTCCGCATTTATGCTTTATGGAAGTACGAAAGTAAGCTATAATCTATTTCAACTAACACCGATCGTCACTAACAAATTTATTCAAAGAATATCTTTTTGCAGCGAGAGAGTCATCATGTTTTTCCATATCTTGTTGGCATCTTATTTAGCACTTTTTGGTCCATTGTATTAGGTATTCTTGAAGTTTTCGATTCTGACATGTTGATTGCTTGTGGTTACTTTGCATTTGCCGGTAAATTCTTTTTTATGAAATTTATTTATTACATGATTTCTTAATACGTTTTTTATTCTTAAGCTTTACAAGTGTATCTCTGGATATGTGCAGTATCTCTTTATCGCGATCTCTTGGAAAATGAATTAGATCCAAACAAACCAACACGAACAACAGTTTAGATGAATTGTTGATATTAAGAAATCTGAAAGAATTACAGTCATTTTTGAAAGACAAACAAAAGTTTGAAATATTTTTCAATAAATGTTTTTCGTCTTCATGCTTTTATTAACGATTGAAGTTCTTGAAAAAATCTTGAATTTCGATTAGTCCCATAATTTTATTAAACCGTCCCAACCTGCTGTAAAAACTTTACTCGATTCATGAGGATTCCATAAAGTGCTAATACAGACACCATCATGTGCTTGCCATTTTTTATACAATTTAGTCGTTTTCCAATCCCAAATATAACATTTTCCGTCACCGTCTCCTGATACAAGATATGACATATCAGGTGAAAAATCGAGACCACAAGCATATCCAGACACCATATGTCCTTCAAAAGTTTTCTTCCTGTTCATTTTAAAACGATTCATTGCAGAGAAAATTACAATTTTATTGTCCAAACTTTGGCATGCCAACCATTTGCCATTTGGCGAGAGCGTTACTGAAGGCATGCTATGCATTGATGGATCTGCGATATATTTCATATCAACTGGAATGTCCCACTCCCAGACTCTCATACTTTTATCATCAGACGTTGTCACAAATCTGCGATTTTCATCGACAAACGTAATCGTATTGACTGCTCCCAAATGTCTATCATATTCTTGCACAATTTCTCCACTTCGTGTGTCCCACTACAAAAAAAAATTGTTATAAAAAAAAATAATGTTATTCGTATGATGTTAATACTTACACAAAGAATTTTTTTATCGGATGTGCCACAAACAAAAAGATGTTGCTTATTGTAGTCGGGATGAAATTTCACACAATAAGGAATTTTTCTTGAAGTAAATCTTGAAACAACTAAACCAGTTTCGGTATCCCACAATTTTAGATATCTGTCGTAACCAGCAGAAACAAACTGAGTTCCTCTCGCATTAAAATCAACATCTCTTACAGCTTGTCGATGACCAGTATAAGTTCTCACACATCTTCTTTCATTATATACTTCCCAAATTTTAATTTTTGCATCCATGCCGCATGATAATAACAAATGAGCAGACTTTGGGAAAAGTTTAATTGTACTAATGCCTTTTGTATGACCTGTCCATGAGTGAATGTGAGCTTTAGGTAAGAAGCATCTGTCAGGATGGGCTCCTGCTTTTAGGCTAACGCCAACGTCATGTGGAGGATGAAGGAACGATCTTCCTTGATAGTCAACTGAATCATTGATGTGAAGAATCGATTTCTCTTCGACAGGTTTTTCTTCAACTTCGCGTTTATTTCTTCGCTGTTTCTTTGCCATCATTTCTTCTATTTCAGCCTTTTCTTGTTCCGTTGGTTCAGCCACTAACTTTTCATCTACATATTTTCCCCAAGGTCCTAAGAAACCTTCTAAATCTGCTGGATCATCATTCTTGTGCCGTTTTCGCTTATTTTCTGGTTTTATTTTATTTGACTCAAACACAGTTTTGCCATCAGTATTATAAGCTCCTTCTAAATTCGGTCCAATGTATGAATCAGATTTTGTCTCTGCATCTGCCGATGGATCAAGCGCATAGCCAAAACTGTGAAACGTTCTTCGTTGATTTTCAAACTGAAAATCACTCACATGAGCAGTTTCAATAAATCCAGTAGCTGTATTTTTAGGCATTTTCTGTTGTTCTGTGAGATTTGGATTAACTGGTCCTTGGATTGGAGCAAATAATTCCTCATATCGTGGATTGTACTGTATTTCTTTTTCAGTTGGTTTAATTGCTCGCTCATTTAGGGCTCGTTCTTTAGGTACAACGATTGGCGCTGACACAATTTGAATTGACTTTGCTACAGAAAATTCATTTGAAATAGGCTTTAAATGTAAAGGAGTTTCTTCTTTATCTGATTCTTCACCACTGCTACCGCTGCTAGTGCCGTAAGATTGTATATTTAACATATTTAAACTGTGAAAATTGTTAATAAACTAATTAAGAATATTTTTTTATCCAAAACGTAAATGTTTGTTTATGTTTATTGCTTAGTTAAAAAAATATTTGCTCAGCGCTGAATTCAGAAGTTCAGTGCTCAATTTGAGAGTTAAGGTGAGGAGAGTGAATTCGAATTGTTCCTCAATCAAATTCTTTAAAATAGAAATTTAAAACGTGTGCATGTGTCGAGGAATATAGTTAAGAGTGCCAAAAGTGAATTATATAAAATTATTGTGATTTAATAATTGAAATAAACATAAAAATGGTGTTAAAACGTGTCTTAAGCTGGATTATTAATTTCTCGATTTTATTCTTGATCATTACCTTTTCACCGGGACTTGGACCGAAAACTACATTTCCTTTCGAAGAATTTAGGTGAGTGAGATCGATATTATATCCTTTATGAAATAAAGGGTAACTTTTGGGTAACATTTTGGAACTGTATGAATTGAATCAGAGAAATATTTCTCATTTACTTTTAAAACCTCATCTTTCCAATTTCGATTAAGCGAAAATGTTATTTTGCTGACGTGCCTTCATTAAAAACTCCATATCATTTTTTTTTATTTTGCTTGTTTGTTCATTTTTTGCAAAGATTACAGAAAGCCGGTCTTTTTGCCGGTATCAACTATGATATCTTATCTTAAAATATTTTCACATGTTTGATATAACTGATTGACTTGCGCTCTGCTAACCAATTATTGTATTGATACAATAATCGAGAAAGTCAAGACCAACACATTTCGATGCTTATGTAATGAAAAAAAATTTACTTATTATAATCGGTCAAAGGTTTATCACTCCCAAAATGAAAAAAAGTAATAGAATAGTATGTGTCTGCATATTCATTTATTTACTTTCATATGTACATACACATTGTATTTATACAAAATTTTGAGTTAGAAATATGTTTGATTAAAAATGCATGATATTAATATTTGAAGCATGTACCTATTTTTATGAAAAACAACCGTGTTGACGATGACAATCATTTAACGTGTTCAAATTTACGTTAGCATCTGGTTAGTCAATTTATTTAATTTTCATCTTAGCACATCTTTATGTCAGTCAGCATGAATTTGTAACATACATTTAATGAAAGTGCTTAAATGTTTAAAAACTCGTTTTTAAGAGAACATTCTATTGGTCTTTGTCTGCTTAGTTGATTTGAGCTCACACAAATTAGGTAATGTTGCGCAACGTAATTATTTATAAATATTTGGATCTCAATGAATTTTGCTGTGTCATAGTACTTTGCTTTCTTGAAATATGACTATAGCATTGGTGTTTGATGGTTTTTGAGAGTTGATTAGAGTTTTATGATGAAAAAGATTTTAGAAAGAGTTGCAACTGCTCATTACAGTGTTGAACAAGGGAAACCGCTCACAGGTTCTTTAGCAGTTAACTCATTATTAAATAATGCAGAACGTTTGTATGAGGGCTTGCTTGATGCACCTGAACATATTATTGAAAGAAATGGAGATCTTTATGTTTCGTTACGTACAAATGAAGTTGTAAAAATAACTAACAATAAAATAAATACAATCGTAAACTTCGGAAAATCATGCTGTAAGTTAAAAACAAACAGCTTTTTAAGCATTCTCAGAAAATATTTAATTTATTGCCTAGATACTACTGGTTCTTTTGAGCTAATACCTTGTGGTCGACCTTTAGGGATGGCATTTGACACATTAAGAAATAATTTAATTGTTATGCATTCCTACGACGGTGTCTATGAAATTAACTTAGATAGCAATGATAAAAAGCTCTTAGTGTCCCGTGATACAATAATAGGAAAAGATGTAAGAAAATAAAACTCAACATTTGATAAAATCACAGATTTCATTAATATAATTCTTATCCACAATATAGAACCCACGCAAATGTAAGCTCTTTAATTCTGTGTCGGTTGCAAAGAATGGTGATATCTATTTTACACATTCATCATCTGAATATGAAATTGACAAAGTAATGCAAACGGGAGCATGCAATCCCTCCGGTAGATTAATTAAATTTTCGCGTGATTCTAAAACATTGGATGTTTTAGTCGATAAATTGTGGTTTGCAAATGGTTTAGTAATTTCACCAAATCAAGATTTCATAATTTTTGCTGAAAGCCATGCACAAAAATTATCGAAACACTGGATTGCAGGCGATAAAAAAGGAACAACAGAAACATTCTTGCATGTACCTGGTGCACCTGATAATTTATCTTCAGATAAGCATGGAATTGTTGTCGCAGTCCCTATTGTTGCTGATGAAAATCATCCATTGCTCACATACTTTCTTGCACCTAGACCACTCATTCGAAAGTTCCTTGCACGATTTTTTGAACTTACATTAATGCCTTTTAAGTTTATTAATTCGATTTATCCCAATCCAATAACAATTGCTATCGTAAACAATTTTGGTACAATGGATATGTTAGGATTTATTGTTCCAAAACATCGTGCAGTTATTCGTGTAGACTGGAATGGAAACATTATCGAAATTTATCATGGAACAGATGATTCAACAGCATCAATCACACATGCAATTGAATTTGATAATTATCTATATCTTGGTTCAGTTGTTACTGATTATATTGGACGTGTTCAAATCAAAAGTTCAACTAAAAAGAACAACAACTAATTTATTTTGTTGTCTATCAATAAATTTTTAAATTTAAGCATGCACATAATATTTTTTAAATAAATTCAAAATTGCATGGAAATCAGGTTTTTTTGTAAAAATCTTTTTATAAGTAGGAAATTAATTTTTTAGTATCAATCCCGCTAAAGAAGTTGAATCAAACAATTATCTTGCGAATCCAGAAATTTTATTGAAAGGGAAAATTCAGGGACCAGAACATATTCTAGAGAAAAACGGGAAAATTTATACAAGCTTGAGTAACGGTCAAGTTGTAGAAATAGATGGCGATAAAATTGAAGTACTTAATCAATTCGGGAAATACTGCTGTGAGTAGTTCACTTATTAATATTTTCATTCTCAATAAAATAATGAATGAAACTTGCAGCTAAAGGCGAAACTTACACACATTGCGGAAGACCATTAGGTTTAGCATTTGACACATTGAAAGAAGATACTCTAATTGTTATGGACTCATCTACTGGTATTTTTGAGTTGAATATAAAAACTAAGAAAATCAAGTACATTGTTCTATCAAATGATTTTATTGGCAAAGAAGTATGAGTTACATTTATACATTTATTTTTAAATATTATATTAAGAGCTTTTTTCTGTTCATTAGAATCCAAGACAATCGAAATTCTTCAATTCAGTTGCTGTAGCAAAAAATGGCGACCTTTATTATACAGAGTCAACTTCAGATGTTGAAGTTGATAAAGTTTTTTTGAGTTTTCTTTTGAATCCCTCGGGTCGTTTAGTTCATGTAGAACGTAAAACAAAGAAAACTACAGTTTTAATTGATCGTTTGTTCTTTGCCAATGGAATTGTTCTTTCACCTGATGAAGATTTCCTCATCATGTCAGAATTAGGCAGTGGAAGAATACTTAAATACTATTTGACCGGAAAGATAGCTGGCATTATCGATATATTTGTTGATGGCTTAAGTGGTTGTCCAGATAATCTTTCAGCTGATAAGAATGGAATTTGGGTTGCATTACCAATGACAACAACTCCAACAAAAATGATGTATTTCCAAAATTTGGCTCAATATCCAACAATCAGAAAATTTTTCGCACGCACATTACACTTAATTGATTCATTTTTTATGAATTCATACAAATATACATCTCTTGGTTTCTTCAAGAATTTATCTTTAAAAGTAAATTCATTTACAACTTACTCGTTCTTGTTTCCAAAACGCGCATCTATCTTACGTTTAGATTGGAACGGAAAAATTATTGCTGCTTATCATGCTGATGATGGATCTTCTTATACACACGTTATGGAGAAAAATGGAAAATTATATTTGGGTTCCTTTGCTCACGATTATATTGCAAGAGTCGATCGTCAGAAGCATCAGTGAATTGCAAGAAATATATGAAAATTAAAATTTTTTTTAATACCTCAACTTGCGTTTAAACTATTTTCTTTAAAACATGTAAAAGCATACGTTTTGATTGATTATAGCGAACAATTAAAATAAATTCTTTTAAAGTTTACAAATTTATGAATTTTTTAAAAAATTTTCTTTTTCTTTTTTTATATAATTTAATGTTTTTAATATCAAAGCAGTTAAAAATGTTGAATCAAACAAATGTAGAAATTTCATTTTAAAAAAAGACTTCAAAAATAATATTGATAGTTGATATTATTTAAATATTTTAAACATTGGAAAAATATTTTATCTCTGGTTCATATGTACAATATACAGTTCGTTAAAGTATTTATTTTGTAAAATTTTTTAAAATCATTGATATTTTTAGCATTGTCAAGCCTAAAGCTTTAACAGGAGCTTTAGAAGTCAATAATCATCTCGATCATGCTGAACGTTTGTTTGAAGGAGAAATTTCGGGACCAGAGCATTTATTAGGTATATAAGAAATTGCTAATATAGCATTTGCAAATTCAAAAATGTATTTTTTAGCATCGGGAGATTCGTATTATGCGTCACTACATAATGGGAATGTTGTGAGAATTGATGATAATAAACATATTACTTTCATTGCTAAATTTGGGAAAGCATGCAACTATCCAGTTGAGGAATCAATTTGTGGACGTCCATTAGGTTTAGCACATGATACAATTAATCCTGATCAACTTATTGTTGCTGATGCATATTATGGAATCTGGGAATTGAATGTGAAAACGGGCCAAAAGAAAAATCTTGTTTCACCAACTAAAACATTTGGTGCTGATGTAAGTATTTTACATTTTAAACATAATTTTGAAAACAATATTGAAATAATTAAAAATGGATTTATAGAATCCTCGACCCGGAAAAATCTTCAATGCAGTTGCAGTTGCAAAGAATGGCGATATTTATTTCTCGCATTCATCATCTGATTTTGATATTGATAATGGAGCTTATACATTTTTTGCAAATCCCTCCGGTCGATTAATGAAATTTGATAGAAAGACTGAACAGTTAACAGTACTTTTAGATAATCTCTGGTTTGCAAATGGAGTCGTTTTGTCACCTAATGAAGATTTTGTTGTTGTTGCTGAAACTCATGCTTCGAGAGTACAAAAATATTGGTTAAAAGGTGAAAAGAAAGGACAGTCAGAGCCATTTGTTGAAGGACTTCCTGGTATTCCAGACAATTTGATTGGTGATGAAGATGGTGTTTGGATTGCTCTTGTAGTAACTGCTGATCCTGAAAATCCAATGATTCCACAGTCAACAGCTCGTCTGCCATATGTCAGAAAATTTTTGATTCGCCTTTTGAATTTGATCGAAATGCCTTTTAACTTTATCTCTAAAGTGTATCCTAATCCATATACTCCTAAGATTGCTTATAAAATTGGTAGTTTCAACTCCCTGTCCTTCGTTTTTCCTGATCGTAAAACAATTGTAAGAACCGATTGGAATGGAAAAATCATTGGAAGTTTACATGGATGGGATAAAACTTTGGATACAATTTCTCATGTCATGGAATTTGGAGATTTTCTATATCTAGGTTCACCATATGCTAACTTTATTGGTCGTGTGTGGTTTGTTAATAAGGACCAAATTCACCCAAGACAAAAACGTGAAACTCCTAAACCAACAGAGGTATGAAATTTTTTTACAAAACTCTTTACGACATTATGCTAGAAAACATTTTTTAAAGGCTCCAACAACAACACCAAAACCTACTACTACTACTACCACCACTACCACTACTACAACTCCTAAGCCTACTACAACAACAACAACTCCTAAGCCTACCACAACAACCACAACCAAGCCTACAACAACAACTACTACTACTAAATCGCCAACAACAACGACCCAAAAGCCAGTTGTTAAAGAGGTAACGGTAACGAATGTTTTAATATTGTAAAATGTGTGTTATTTTATATTTGTGATTTTAAATAATTAATAGACTCCGACTCAAGCAACTACTACTCAAAAACCAATAACAACTACTAAGGTATAAATTAATTACTACTTTTTGATCAGGCTTACTAATCCCAATAAATTCAAATTCTTAACAGGCTCCTCCAACTTCATCTCCTGAGAAGTCCAAGGTATATTAACAATAAACTTCAATTTTTAATATTAATCTTACTAATAATTTATTTTAATAAAAATAATAAAAGACTGAACACACGACTGATAAATATAAAGATGAAAAGAAATATGACAAGTACAATTCCGATTATGGTGATGGTGACAAAGACAAATATAAGAAACAAGGCAAAAAATATGAAGATGAATATGATGATAAATATCAAAGAAAAGAAAAGAAAACTGAAAAATATGACAAAAAGTCAAAATATGATGACAATTACAAAAAGACCGAAGACAAATAATTGTTTAAAATATCTCTTTTCTTTTATTAGCATCACTTAATATCTAATTTTTTCTTTCATTTTTTAAATGTATCTAGGATTCTAAGGCAAAAGAAAAAGATAGAAAAGTGCCTGAAGAAATTCCTATTCATGAAAGTGTGAAAGATGACACACCAGTACCACAACAAAAGGAGCCACTTAAAGTTATTAAAAAAGATGGTCCAACCTCCATTTAAATTTTTCTCCTATACTCTTGGGTGATGTGATATCTGTTTGTTGTCAATTTTTTTTTCTTTTTTCTCTTACATATTGAATATTTCCATTACCGTACTATTATTGAAATTTTTACACACTAAAGTTACTTAAGGTGCTCATTTCGAAATATTATAAATTCTCAATATTTTCATAGCATTTAAAGCAAAATCCCTTATGAATAAGGTTTTTGTACTATTAATTTTTTATGTCATACTTATATTAATTCCATTTTAAACAACAAATTCATTATATTTGTTTCTTGTTACTTGATTGTAATAAAATGTCTTAAGAAATTTTTCTTAATATTAGATAACTTGCATTGATTTATTTGACTTTTCATTTTCAGTGGGTGTTATTAAAGTAAAACTTTATGAACTCTGAACTTGTTATCAATTTGCAAATGATAATGCTCAAGATTTATTTTCTCGTGATATTTTTTTATTATTATTTTAGAAGCTAGAGCTTTAGTCTCTCGCTAGCTGTTGAGCGTGTGTGAATCATATAGAAATCAGAAATGATTTTTTTAACTTCAATAACATTAATCAGTAATTTATTTGTAATCGATTCGTTTCGTATTGGCAACATCGAATGTGAAGTGGATCCAAAACCATCTGCATTTTCGTCTCTAAAATGTACTTCTGAAAAGTGTGATATAAGTTGTATATCAAACTATGAATTCCCAAATGGTGAAATTAAATTGGACCTGGAATGCATCAATAGACGAATTTGGGTTGCA
This sequence comes from Polypedilum pembai, assembly GCA_014622435.1. NCBI lineage: Eukaryota > Metazoa > Arthropoda > Insecta > Diptera > Chironomidae > Polypedilum > Polypedilum pembai. The sequence goes on from JACWBX010004211.1 coordinate 28,032, forward strand.
AGAAATTACAACAGCATCCCTGCATGCATTCGTAAATTAAAATTTTCAATTGATTGATTTAGTAAAGTTAGTTATAAGATCAAAATTTTAGCTATTTGTAATGACTCTTGTTTAAATGGAGGTCATTGCATCGCTCCCAATCAATGTTATTGCAATGAAAATTTTATGGGAAACCGATGTCAAACTAAAGTTGTTGTAAGTAAAAATTTTTTTTTAAAAATAGATCGTCAATCCTTCTAAAAATATTATGTAGACATGTTCAGAAAAAATCCCAATGCCTCAAAATACTATGGGAAAATGCATTGTATCGTAAGTAAACATTTCTTGTTCAATCTTAAAAAGTAAAATTTATATTTTTTTTTTCAGTGGAATTCAAAGCTGTAAAGTGACATGCATTGAAGGTTAGTAACATCAATAGAGAGAATGTATAAAAGAGGAGAATATTGTTTATGTTTTGAAGGTCATAAGTTTCCTGACGGTACTTTATCAGCTGATCTAAGATGTTATAATGGGCACTGGAAAATGGAGCCCAGACAGTTTACTAGATGTGAACGTATGTTATAATTTATTATTTCTTTAATAATTTAAGTCAAAAGTTTTTCAGCATACTGTAATCCACCTTGCATGAATGGAGGTATTTGTATTGCACCAAATTTATGCCAATGCTCTCAAAACTATCGTGGTAATTTGTGTCAATATCGTACTGATAACTGTTCGCCACAGAAAATTGGTTTTAATGGACTTTACAAGTGCACTGGAACATATGACAAAATGGAATGCACTATTTCTTGTCCACAAGGTTTTGACATTAGTTTTATTCCTGCTTCAAAATATACATGTAAATATTCAGAAGGCTTTTTTATTCCTCAACAAGTTCCAAAATGTGACTACAGAGGAATGAATGTACAGATCATGCATGCCTAAAAATCTTCTTTTATTAATTCTTAAAGTTCCTTTGACTCTTCCAGTTTGATTTTTGACAATTTATTTTCTTCACATCTTATCTTATAATAAAAATTAATTGAGTTAATCCAAAGCATCATCTGTATTACTGAAAATAAAATTAGAAAGCAGATGTTTTTTTTTTCTTTTTTGAAAATGTGCGTAGTAAAATTTTACTCACTTGTGAGAATAATAAGTAACATGATGAATAAAGGTGTATTTTCAAAGAGAGAATTTTTATTGATAAAAGGCCTCTCGAAAGGATGAACTGTTGTCTTATTGGGATTATAGCCAAGTCCATCGTAAAATCCATGGTCATATGTTGCAATTGGCAGTTGAGCAAATTGTGAAAAAAAATCACGTTTAAAGAATGGAGTTACAATGCACAGTACACTCCAAAAAATTGTAACGGGTGTAAGAAAAACAAAAGGAGAAATATGAAGGCTTTCTGGATAGTCTACAAGTGTGAGATTTACGCTTGCCATGTTAAATATCACTCCAATTGTGAAGTATGATAGAACAAATAAGTTGTAGAGGATATTTTCAAATACCCAGAATCTTACTAAAATTATTAGAGCAAATAAGATGAGAAAAACAGAGAGCACAAATCCCACTATAACCGTGAATGCATTTTGTGGTCCATGATTAAATTGATTTTTTACACAAGGTTTTTTAACACTTTGATTTTCAATTTGCTCCATCCTTGCTCACTGTTTTGGGCAAACTATTCACTTTGAAATCACAATAATAAATGGAAATGTAATCAGAAACAAATGTTTTTTAAATATACATATATAGATTCAAATCGTAAAAAAAAGATTGCGTTAAGCCACACAGATGCGGGAGATTGAAGCAAAAGTTTTAAAAATAGAAGAATTTTTCCGACTTCTCACATTACACGATCATAAAATAAAATTACAGTGGGAGAACACTAATTAATTAGGTTCTTTCTCAAGAATTTAAGTTCTATTATGTCTCTTCTTTTATCATATATTATAAGGAATTTATATAACTAATTTAGTGAATTAAAAATTATAAAAATGTCGTCCAATAGACGATATTGAGAATGAGAAATGAAAATGGAAAGAAAAATCTAGACATTTTATCAATAAAAAGTGCAATTTCTCTTCCATTACAGAATGTCTCATACTGTGGCAATGACGGTCGATGTTCCGAATTTTTGTAATCATCATCTCCATTTAAATCTTCATCTGAGTATCCTTTCATCGCCTTTGTAGCAACTGGTCCCATATAATTATTTACTATTGCAAATTCCATCAGAGAGAGAAAGACAAACACAGAACATGAACTCATCCATACGTCAATTGCTTTTTAAAATAAACAAAACTTCATTTCAATACATGATTAAATTTTTAGCGCATTTTTGTTTACAACAATGCAGCTTATATCTTCACTTTGGCTGGCTGGCTGTTCGGCTGGCTGTTCGGTGAGGCGCGAGATCTCGAAAACTACAATAGCTAGAGACTTGCGGTTTTTTGCTTTC
>JACWBX010004211.1:30497-58817 GCA_014622435.1 Polypedilum pembai
CAGAACATGAACTCATCCATACGTCAATTGCTTTTTAAAATAAACAAAACTTCATTTCAATACATGATTAAATTTTTTTTAACTATCTCACCTTTTACATATGAAACGGGAGGTAAACTCTGCTGAGATTGTGTATTTTGAGTCGCAAGTGTTAAAAGTGATGTAACACCTAAATTGAAAAAAAAATTAAATAAAATTTCAATTATTAATATATGTCATCAACATACCTAATGTAATACGAGCCGGTATTGCTTCTGGTTTAATCCAAAATGAAATCCAACTCATAACGACAATCAAAGCTGATGGAATGTAAGTGTGAAAAAGATGATAACCGAGTCGACGTTTCAAATTAAAAACAATTGCGAGACAAGTAAAATTTCCTGTTGAATAAGGAATCGTGCAATCCATTGTGTAATTGTTCGCTATGTCTAATTGTGGTAATTCTATTTCATCACTAACGACTAAAGGATCGCTCATATTCCATAAAAATATTAAATCTTGAACTGTATGACTTAGGCTCTCTATCATCATTGAGCAAACTTGAACATCATGTGGATAAGATTCAAATTTCATTGCACACGATAAAACAAGTGTTAATCTAAAAAAAATAATAATTTTGTTTAAGAACTTTATCTTTTAATTGAAAATTCTGAACTAATAAATAAATTTACTTTGACATGTAAAGAAGAGTTTTATCATGATACAGCCATAAATAGTGATTGGGTATTGTCATTTCATGAAACGTGACTTTTTTAGCATTTTTAAAGAAGCAATCTGGTCGCCATATTGAATGTAACCAATCTACGTCCAATATTCTATATTCTTCACTCATGTTTTCCGGCAATCTTAAACGAGGGTCTCTCCAACTTTGCGCGAGAAATATATCTGTGACATATGTCATTGATTCTTCATTGATACTGTCGATAGAAAGTACAGTTACATGAAAATAAACTGCTGTTGGCTGTCCAAAAAATTTAGGTGCTCGATTCTTGTCATAGCTTCTCGCTTTCACCGGTAGTATGTCAGATAATTCTAAACTAGTTTCGTGATTGTGAACGAGCTCTGCGCTATCTGTGACATTGCTGTAAATTTCAGGTATGTAGCTTCATTTCAATATATAAACATCAGCATGCATTTAAATGAGTTGAATACACTTACCGGTGCTTGTGATGAGAGAGCTTTACGAGCGGAATTAGACTTGCGATAATGTAAGCTGTTAAAATAATTTTTCTCAATGGCATTTTTATTAAAAATGTTAGGTAGAATGGACAATAATGATAATTATTTGTCTTCAGTAGATGACCCAATTTTTTCAAAACTTGTATTTCCTTATTCTTACAGCACACATACAGACTAATTTAATTAATAGACTTCATATTCTATGATTGACTTTTTCATTGATTTTTATTTTCACACCATAATCTTGATAATTATTGTTACCACATTTATATTGTGTAATTTCATTCTTTAATAATATTGCTTTTTTTTCTAATTTTTTAGATAATTTTTTTTTCTTAAGAATGTTACATCCAATGTGGGGTTTTTGGTGAAATATTTTAAAAATTCATTTTGATTTTCAAAAAATTGTCTGAACACGATAGACTTTAAAAAATTTTCGTTTTAATTTTTTCAACTATTTAGGAAGAATGCTCAATTAAAACTGACCTGCATAAGGAGAGAATAGGTTGAGTTTCAGCCAATTCAAGTGTCTAATTTAATTAATAAAAGAAAATAATCAAGTATCATTCAGAATTTTTCAAGAGTTTTTTTTCAATTAATAAAAAGTACACCTTGAATGCTTAACACGAAAGAGATTTTGGCTTAAATATATTTAATATATGTAAATTATAGCCATTAATTTGATACACAATTTAAAATAGTTTCAATTTGAAGATATTAAAAAAAGTTTCTCTACCAACGGTTATAATTTAAATTAAAGAGCGCATTTTTTTGTTCGAAAAATATTTTAGAATAAGATCATTTAGAATTGCTTATAATTTAGTTATAATTACATTTAGTTATCTTAAGTATTATTGTAATCAAAGGATAACTAAAAAATCTTTATTTAATAATTGAGATTGTAATTAATCAAGTAGTATTTTTGATAGAAATTGAATATTAGAAATCTCCGGTAAGTAAAAACTTGAGTTTTTCGAAAAATCGAAGTTTGTTTTTATTTTTTCCTTTATATTTTTCTCATCAACAAACAACAGTACATTTCAAAATGGCCAGCAAATCACATATAGGATTACGCATCGAGAAAGCGACTGATTTAAAGCCATTTATGGCTGAAGCTGAACGGATATTGAATCAGTGTTGTGAGAGCGATACATCTGAATCAGAAAATGAATACGAAAGACATCCGACTTATGAAGAAAAGGAATTAATGTATAATGCAGAATGTGTCGATGAAGAACGCAAAAAACTTTATGAGCTATTATTATCGAACACAGATAGTGAAACTGAAATATCAGATGAAGATGCCTATGTTGGTGAGATGCTTCGTGATCATATTCGGGAGAAAAAATATCGTAATAAATATCATCAAAATCCAAATGTAAGGAAAATTCGATTTCTTTTTGACTATGACGTAATTTGCTCGTTGTTTTAGAATGCACAATATGGTTATTATGGTGCGGGACTACTTTCACAAGTTGATATGTTTGCAGAGCATCGAGAGGCAATTCTTGGAAAGAAACGGAAAAAGAAAACGATTGAAAAGAAGCATCTACCAAAATTGCCCAAAAAGTATCAATCATCAACATCTACAGTGTCACAACCTCCGCCTGCTCTTTCACGAATCAAAATAGAAAAGGAAGATTCAATGTCAAATGATTATGGTGATTTGATTGATTGGGAGGATCAAATAATGAACATAAAAGAAGAAGAAAACGACTCTTCGCGTCCTCAATCACCATCTGGTCGCGGACGTAAACGAAAGAGTTTTCTCAACACACCTGAAGCAATGAATCAGCGTCGTCGAAAAGTTTGGCAAATTATGGCTAAGAAAGAAATTGGAAAGTTCCAACGAACAAAAGCTAATGCTCATAAAGAGTTGTTAGTTAACTGTAAGAAAACGGCTGTGTTTTGTCAAAAAGTAGTCCGACAAAAAGCTATGGAGTCTCAAAAGCGACAAAAAGAGACTATTTGGCGAGCAAAAAGACTCACTAGGGAAATGCTTTCATACTGGAAAAAATATGATCGAGTAGAACGTGAAAATAGACGTCGACAAGAAAAAGAAGCCGAAGAACAACGTAAAATGGATGTTGAACTTGTTGAAGTTAAGCGACAACAGCGAAAACTTAATTTTCTCATTACTCAAACAGAGTTGTATGCTCATTTTATGTCACATAAAGGGGAAAAAATTGAAAATGAAGAGACACAACGTATTTTGAGTCAACTTGATGAAGATATGCCAGCACGTCTGGCGACTATTGATAATTACGACAGTGAACTTATGAAATCCAAGGCACAAAAGAATGTTCAAGATGCATTCGATACAGAGCGGGCTCGTACATCAGAGTTTGATAAAATAGCGTTAAAGCCCACATATGAAGCAGAAATCGATAAATCATCAGGTGATGTTATTTCTGAGCTTCCTCAACCGGCTTCGTTTAAAGGTGTCTTGAAGGGTTATCAATTGAAAGGTATGACATGGCTTGCAAATCTTTATCATAAAGGTATAAGTGGAATTCTAGCAGACGAAATGGGATTAGGTAAGTTATGTCAATTGAAATTTTTTAAATGTAATTCTTATATTATTTCTGTTGTTAGGTAAAACTGTTCAATCCATAGCTTTTCTATGTCATATTGCGGAAAATTATGGAGTTTGGGGACCATTTTTAATTATTTCACCTGCATCAACTCTTCACAATTGGCAGCAAGAAATTGAAAGGTTTGTTCCTGATTTTAAAGTAGTTCCATATTGGGGAACGCCTGCTCAACGGAAAATTCTTCGACAGTTTTGGGATCAAAAAGATTTACATACAAAGGAAGCTAGCTTTCACGTGGTAATTACAAGTTATCAACTAATCGTGTCTGACTATAAATACTTTAATCGTGTAAAGTGGCAATATATGGTGCTTGATGAAGCTCAAGCTATTAAAAGTACTTCGAGTGTAAGATGGAAACTTTTACTCGGTTTCAATTGTCGCAATCGTTTATTGTTGAGTGGAACACCAATACAAAATTCGTGTTCAGAATTATGGGCTTTGCTTCACTTCATAATGCCTACACTTTTTGATTCACACGAAGAATTCAATGAATGGTTTTCGAAAGACATTGAAAGTCATGCTGAAAACAAAACTGGAATTGATGAAAAACAAATTACCCGTTTACACATGATTCTTAAACCTTTCATGCTTCGTCGTATTAAGAAAGATGTTGAGAACGAGTTATCGGACAAAATTGAGATTATGGTCTATTGTCCATTAACAACACGTCAAAAGTTTCTTTACATGGCTCTTAAGAAGAAAATTCGAATCGAGGATTTACTTAAAGCCACAGGATATTTAGATGGACATACAACAGATAAAAATTTCACATCGAACCTTATGAATCTTGTGATGCAATTTCGCAAAGTGTGCAATCATCCGGAATTGTTTGAGCGTCGTGATATAAAATCACCTTTTGCTCTTAATCGATTAGATTATCATATGCCTCGTTTAATATTCGATGAAATGCGTGTTCACAAAATGATTCCTAGTAAAAATCATTTGCTATACAATAAATTTAGTATTTATAAAGCTGAAAATATTCATAGACGTCTTCATGAAGATGAAGAAGAACTCGGTGGATTATCATTTTTGAAATTTGTCAATATTACTCCTGGTGAACTTGAAAAATTGACGTTATGTGGATTACTAGAGTATTTGCAACATACTATTTCAACTGAACAAAATAATCAATTATTAAACTATCGTGATGAATGGTGGGATAATATTGATCCTAAAGTGATGCTTCTTCAACCAACATATAGTCGAAAACTAAATAAACAATTCATGTCTGAAACCAGTATATTGAAAGATTTAATATTTACAAGTCATAATATTAGTAAAAATACAGTTTATACTCATCAAAAACAAATCATATGTTCAATGCAAGAGACAACTGATCATCGTATTATAAGAAGTCGACATGCGCCAGTAAAAGTATTGGAACAAGTAATTAAATCACCTTTAAAATCACCAACTCGTTTATTAAAATCACCAATAAAATCTCCAACTCACAAGGAGACATCTTTTAGTGAGAAAAAGATTCTTGAAAATGACAATGGTCAATTAAGGTTGTTACCAGAATTCCCGCATGTTCCTCGTGAGCCTAGAATGCTTGTTTGTGAACCAACAAGTATGCCTAAATTTCTCTATAATCTACCTCCCAAAATTCAAAGTCACGCTAAACACTTGTATGTAGAATCAAGAGCAGCTGCATGGGAGTTAAAAAGATTCGATCATTGTGATAGTAAAGAAGGTTGGGAATTAGTTGATGGAGCTGTGAATGAAATGCATCCACCAAACGGATGGTCATATATTATGATACCTGATAAGCAGGCTCTTGTTGCTGACGCTGGTAAATTAACTGTTCTTGATTCTCTCCTAACGCGATTGAAATCAGAGGGTCATCGTGTACTAATTTATTCGCAAATGACAAAAATGATTGATTTGTTAGAAGAATACATGTGGCATCGAAGACATCGATACATGCGTTTAGACGGCAGCAGTAAAATTTCGGCACGTCGCGATATGGTTGCAGATTTTCAATCTCGTGAAGACATTTTTTGCTTTCTTTTGAGTACTCGTGCTGGTGGCTTAGGAATAAATCTTACCGCAGCTGATACTGTGAGTTTAAATTATAATTATCATAATGTAGAAAAAATATAACTTTTCATTTACAGGTGATTTTCTATGATAGTGATTGGAATCCAACAGTTGATCAACAAGCTATGGATCGTGCACATCGATTAGGACAAACAAAACAAGTAACAGTTTATCGTCTTATTTGTAAAGGAACAATTGAAGAGAGAATTCTGCAGCGTGCACGTGAAAAAAGTGAAATACAACGAATGGTTATTAGTGGTGGCAATTTCAAACCAGATACACTTAAACCAAAAGAGGTTGTTTCTTTGCTACTTGATGATGATGAAATTGAATCAAAATATCGCCAAAAGAAAGGAGAAGAAAAGCGTTCTGAAGAAAGATCATCGAGCGGTCCAAGAGAAGGAATACCTGGAAGGAAGCGCAAAAATTTTCCACTTTCAAAAGATACGAAGAAACAAAAACTCGACTTATTGTTGGATGCCGAAGATCTTGCATTTCTGGAATCAGGAATGCCGTCATCACCATCAGTTAGTGAACAATCACAGGGTAGTAAAATGGCTAATAGTAGTATTGGAAATAATAATGAAGAAGATTCGAGTAATGATGGATTGATTATGGACGAAAGTATTTTTAATTTGCCAAAAATTTACGGTGACAGCAAAAATGCACGTAAACGAAATGCTCAAAGAGCTGGCAATAGAAGACCAGGTAGACCGAGAGGAACGGGAAAGAAACGTGATATGCCTGAAAATAATTCTGAACCTCAATTGCCTAAACGTGGCCCAGGTAAATAAGTATATATTTTATTATTATAAAATTGTTTCTTTAAAATTATTTTCGATAGGACGTCCAAAAACAAAATTAACGGGTAGTGGAGGACCAAGTAATATTGGATTTAGAAATATTCATAGACCACAAATTACAATCCCTTCACCAACAACCTCAACAGCCAATATCAACAACTCCTCACTAGATTTGTAATAATGTGAATGAAATTTGTTAAAAATTTAACATTAGAATATTGAATGAAGTTAAAAATAAAGAAAACTGTTCTTATTATAAAAATGTTTTATTATAACGGCTAAAATTTGAATAAAAATTGTATCTTCTTGTGTGCGTCGGACACTTATTATTTTGCGATTTCACAAAGTTATAAGTTTAAAAAAAACAATATACTGCAACATAGAGAAGGAAACGATTTTAGTTAGCTTGTAATGGCTTCTTGTTTTGGACTGATCATTAGTGGACGTTTGGTTCAAACTGATTTTCAACAAATAGAAGAAACAAAATTCTTAATAAATATTGCCGATGCCGACAACATTAATTATATTGTGACATTTCTTACTGGAACAATACCACTACCTTTTGGCACCTGTGCTGCTGTTTATTGGAGCTGGCCTGACTCACAAAATCCATCACGATGGCAGTTTTTAGGATATATATCTAACAGCAAACCATCTGCAATTTTTAAAATTTCCCAACTAAAGAGATTGCATGAATTAGAAATGGAAGAAACAGTAATGCAATTTGGTTCCAATGCTGTTTCACATATAGCTCAAGTGGGTATTTCAATTGAACCAGAGGCGAGTGTGTTGCAACAAGTACCAACAATATCAGATAAAACCGAGGGTTATTTCGAATTTGCTAGAAAAATGCTTGAAAATTTTATGAACTATGCCTCTTCTTTTACAATTACTCAGTCGCAAATGGTACCCAATCCATCTGAAACATACGTGCCTCTATCAACTGTGACATCATGGTATGCAAATTTTCAAAGGAGACTCGAGCAAAATCCAAACTTCTGGAAATAATTTCATTATTTATCAATTTTTTTTTTGTGCTATAATAAATAAGGTTTCTGATGAATAAAATGCTTAATTTGTTTGTTTTGATATATAACGCAAGATTGTGTTTGCTTTATTATTAGATCTCAATGGAATAGATAATGAAATAGCTTATGAACGTGGTCGTTCTTTCTTTTCCTTGTATAAGGCCAATAGCGAAACATTTGCTACTTTGACGACCTGAAATAATATAGAAAGTAAAATTCATTAGTATACTGTGATAGAAAATGGCCAAATTAAGAATATCTTAAAATTGGGTCAGTATCTCATAATAGATATTAATCATGGAAAATTTCATGGGATTGGCTCTGAGATGTATGATCATCATAAAAAGATCGAAAATTAGATATTTAGTAATTTATTTACCTTAAATCTAACACCGGGAATATCACCAACAGCGTGACCTTTACGACCGAAACCGGCAACCAAAACCTCATCGTTTTCTTCAATATAGTTTAAGCAACCGTCACGAGGAACGAAAGCGGTAATTTTCTTGCCATTCTTGATTAATTGTACACGGACACACTTGCGGATAGCAGAGTTTGGTTGTTTAGCTTCAACACCACTAAAAAGAGAGCAATTGTCAATATATTTAAAGAAACACTATTTTTTATATATTTTTTTTAATATTGTTGATAACTTGCAACAACTTCTCACAGTATAATCCTGTGATTGGATTACAAAAAAACCATGATCACAAGGAATATACCGCGAAAAGATGCTCAAACAAACTAAATCGTTTCACTTTCACTTATAATGATAGTCAAATGGTTGTTTAAAAATACTGACACTTTTTCAAGAACGATTCCCTTAGCGTGTGATGCACCTCCAAAAGGATTAGCCTTCCAACGAGTTCCTAAATGGGCTTTCTTGTAATCTTTGTCGGCCCATCGTTGATCACGTCTGTGGGTTTTGAGCTTACGAGCAGTTCGAATTCCTCTTGGTTTTCCTGAAATTGATACAATAATAAAATTTCATTAAAATGATTGTTCAATTTTTTTTGTTTAGGTTGCTTCAAACAAAAATTATTATTTTCTCGAAATTTAGTAATTTCATTTTGGGTTTTCATTTTTGAAAGAAATTTTTGTAGCAAACAGTGATATAAAGAAGATTTTACATGAACTTCATAGAAATAATTAGTAAAACTATAAGAAAAGCATAGAAATATAAAACACGTGCCAAACGATTTATTCTTTTCTTGAACTTAATGAAAAACTACATTTTAATCTTTGCATTTAATATAATTCGTTTAATCACAACAGTTTTAACAAACTTAGATGAAAATAAATTAAAAATAATGGCTTTTAACTTAATTTTGCAATAAAATAATTTTTTTCACGCACCCATTTCTATTGAGAATTTTTCGAAAAAGGAAGAAACACTACGCTTTCATTAGAAAGTTGACTATGAAAAAATTCGAAATGTTTAACGTATTTTATTGAATATTATTTTGCAAGTTTTTTTTCGTAAAAAAGGTTTTTAGGATTATTATGGAGTTTTTTCCACCACTTAAGAAAGCGAAACTTGATTTTAGCAGACCTACATTCAACGATACAAATATTATATTACCAACTACTCGTGACAGTAAGTTTTTAAATAATTGATATTTTGACAAAAACTAATATTCAATTTTTCATATTAAAGCAATGACAAGTTTACCTGGAAACTTGGCCGATGATGAATATTCAGCTAGTGACTCAGATAATTTACAAAATAGCGAAAAAGAAACGGAAAATGTGAACGTTTATTTGAGAATACGACCAACTAATAATGTATGTCCATTTTACAAATTTACAACAGATAAGGTAATTATTTCACAAGAGGATCACGCAAAAAACACAGAGAAGCATTATAGCTTTACAAATATATTAAACGAAGCAGTTGATCAAGTACAAATATATGATCAGATTGTAAGACCAACACTCGCTAATCCATTTGCAAGTCCTGGAGCGACCTTTGCTTCATATGGTGTTTCATCATCAGGAAAAACTTTTACGATTCTTGGAGGATCCGATTTAAGTGCTGGACTTGTGCCTCGAGCAATTACACAAATATTTACAGAGTTTCAACATTTTATTGCTGAATATCCTTGTGTTAAAGTCACTAGAGATGAAATTAAGGAACTTTGCGATGATGATGTTATGTCCGAAATGAGAGCAGTCGAAGATTTTATATATGAAACTTCTAAAATGAATAAGGGAAAACAGCTTCTTAAGTGGTCACCAGAGAGTATACAAAATAGTCATGATTTCTGTGCAAAAGATGAATTCGAGGATAGAATTTATATTTGGGTATCTTTTGTTGAAATTTATAACGAAAAAATAACAGATTTGCTCTACAATGCTTCATCAAAGTCAAATTTCAAAGCTCTAAAAATATATTCTAATAAAGGAAACTCATACATTCCTGGACTGACATGGTTTTTCGTATCGAAAATTGACGATGCTCTAAGTATTCTCAAATATGGGCTTAGTAAAGTTTCTTATGCATCGACTAAAATCAATGATCATTCAAGTAGATCGCACACAGTTTTTACACTTAATTTAATTGCTGAGAATAAGTCTGGATTTCAATATTCGAGCTTCAAGTTCTGTGATCTTGCTGGTGCAGAGAAATCCAAAAAGGCAGGGAATGTAGGCGACAGATTGAAGGAAGCAGGTGGAATTAATAATAGTCTTCTTGTTCTTGGTCGTTGTTTGGAAGCAGTGCATCATAATCAGTCTAAAAATAATAAGAAAACGGCCGAAATTGTCGTTCCAGTTCGTGATTCAAAACTCACTTTTCTGATTCAGAGCTCACTTTTAGGATACGAAAAGTTCTTTATGATTGTTAATCTATATCCAATCAGTGATTTCTTCGAAGAGAATCTTAATGTATTAAAATTTGCATCAATTGCCAAACAAATAGTTGTTCGTCATGTTGAAGTGAAAAAATTCAAACGACCATCATTGCGATTCTCTTATTTGATGCATAATCAAATGAATAGTTCAATCGAATTAAATGGAACGTAAGTTGCCATTAAATTTTTATAAGTTAGTATGTTTACCATAAATGATATTTTTTTCTTTATAGTTGTAGTAGAATCACTGAAGCTAACGAAGATTGTGATGAGTCAGATCTTGATTCTTCATACATTTGGTCTCAAATGAGCAATGAGCAGTTGATAGAACAACTTTATAAGCAGAAAAAAGAGATTGAAGTTATAAAGCACCTTTTTGTACAAAAAGAACAAGAGTATATAGATAATGAAATGAAATTACGTAAAGAATCTGTTAAACAGCACACATTAATTCACGAGAATCTATCTAAAAGAAATGCTGCAGACAAAGAACATCTTGAACATTATTATCAACAGAAGGTAATTTAATATAATTAATCAAACTTTATGTTGAAGTAATTTAGTTTTTATACTTAGATGGATTCATTAAAACAATCATACGAAAGAAAACTTTCAGAAGCTTATGATGACATCGAGGATTTAAGACGAGCATTGTATAAAGCTACAAAGAAAAATAAGAATCAACATAATGAAGAAGATCTTAATGAGAATGATGAAGAAGATGAAGATTCTTGTGATGATCTGATTGAAATTGATGATTAAATAAATTTTTTATAAAATATTCACTAACGGAATAAATTTAAATGTGTAAATTGCTAAACGCCCTGCTCGTCAAAATTAAACACACAAGCAGTTTCAAAACATTTTTAAAAAATCTTTTCAATCGAAAAATGCCAGAAAAAGTCAAATCAAGTGAACTAACGCCAGAAAAAGAAATTGTTAAACCAAAAGCTGCAAAGAAAGTCAAAACATTTCTAAATAAAGTTGTTATACGCAAATTACCACCAAATTTGACAAGCGATGAATTTCTTGAAATTATTTCACCTATTCCGGAATATACAGATTATTATTTTGTAAAAGCTGATTGGAGTTTAGGAGTAGAAGCGACATCACGAGCGTACATTGAATTCAAGAACCAGGAAGATGTAACAATAATCAAGTTGATATATTTGCGACAAATCTAAATTTTTATTATTTTTTACAGATTTTTATTTTCAAAGATAAGTTTGATGAATATGTATTTGTTGATAATGTCAGAGGAACAGAATATGCAGCAATAGTTGAGTTTGCACCATTTCAAAATTTACCAAAATCTCGTGCTCGTAAAGACAAACATGTAAATTCAATTGAAAATGAACAACATTTTCTCAATTTTCTTGAAATGTTGAAAAAATCAGAAGATGTAGAAAATCAAAAAGTTGAACCAAAACTTGAGTACAGTTATCAAATAAAGGATGATAAGAAAATTACATCAACTCCGTTGTTAGAATTTATTGCTGCATCAAAAGAAGAAAAACGAGAAGCTAAGGTAATTTTCGAATTATTTTATTTTATACTTATTATTTGCAAATTATTTTTTTGTCCAAAATTCATTTTATTCATATAGAAAAAGAAAATTGAGGACAAGAAAAAAGCAAGAGAAGAAGAAAAACAGAAAAAGAAATTACAAATTGCGAAAAATATTCCCGAACCTATTAAAGAGACAAAAGAAGAAAAAGAAATTATTTACGATGATGGTGTGATGGTTCGAGTTGTCCCTTCTAGACTGGGCAGAAATGATAAAAATTCACGAAAGGATGTCAAAAGCGACAATAAAGAAAAAGACATGCCTATTGACAAAGAACGTCGTGATAAAAAAGAAAAAGAACGCGAAGAGCGAAAGAAAATTCAACGTGAAAAAGATGAGAAACGGAAGCAAGAACGAGCAAAAGAACGTGAAGCTAAAAAATCAGCAAAAGTAACATCTGAAAAGAAACCTGATGCCTCTGATTCACAAAATATGCAAACCCAAATCGCTGCAACTGATGAACCGCAATCAAAAAATTCACAACCAAAAAAAGAAATCAAACGTTATAGTGAATTGCGTAAAGCAAGACAGGAAAAAACAAATAATGAATCTAAAGATAATGAAATAGACACAAACACGTCTGTAAAATTAGGAGAGAAAAGTGTAGCACAGTCTCAATCAATTTCAACATCTAATCAAGATGTTTCTGGAAAAAGCGATGAGCAGTTTTCTAAGATCGAGGATAAATCTTCTAAAACAGTGAACGATTCGGATGAAGATCCACGTTGGAAACGTATTCAAGAATTAAGAGAAAAACGTGAATTAAAAAAAGAGGAAATTAGAAATGAGAAAAAGTTGAAAAATGAAAAGAGTGCAGCAGCTAAAAGTGAAGATGATGCTTCCACTGAGAAGCATGAAAAGGATGAGAGATCACAAAGGCAAATTCGCAATAAAGATAGACCTGCCCAAATGATATATCGTCCAAAGCGAGTTTCAGAGTCAGTAAAATCTGAAACTGGAAATAGCATAAAATCTTCTGATGAAAATTCTGAATCAACTAGAAAACGTGAATTAAAGAATGAAAAGAAGTCCTCAAGACGTGACTCAAGAGATGATCGAAAAAAGAGAATGTCAAGAAAAAATAGTAATAATAGTAATGGAGATGAAGAAAATATTGAGACAAAATCAATAGCTCCTAGCGAAGAAAAACATATAGAAACAGATACAGTAACAGAAAAGTTACAGGAATTAACACTTGATGCTTCTGAAACTATAAAAGAGATAAAAATTAATGAAGACACATAAAAGTGAATTTTAATCGTAACTCATATTTTGCTTAAAATTTCTTTGAGTAAAACAATAAAAATTGAAATGTTGATGCGTTTTTGGAAAAATTATATAAATAAATCAAACATTTGTCTTTTTAATAAGTAATTTTTCGGGGCTGGTCGTTTGTGATTCTTCAACATCTGAAGATTGAACGATAACTTTTGGTTTCGTATTAGTATTGTTTAGAGTTTTGCGCCTCATTTGTCTCACATTTCGCTTATGAATACAATATAGACAGCTAATAAAAAAGAAAAGAAATCCAAATACTGCAATGCCAATTATTCCCCATGTCATTTGTGCATTTTCATGTTCAATAACTTGCTTTCTTATACTTAGGCAGAGATCATAATCTTTTGTCTCAATGTTGGTGAAATTAAATTCATATCCACGTTTTTTACAGTCTGTAATAAATGAACAAAAATTTCACATTATTTTATGAAAAATTGAATATTCCTACTTGCTGGAATTGCATCACAATAAAACATGAAAATATCAACTTGTCTCTTTAATGTCAAATATTGTGCTACATTTTCACAATCACATGAATCCATTTGTGAATCACTAAAAATTAAAAAAGAAATTTATTTATTAAATAGCAAAATTTTTATAAAACGTACCTAATATTGACCTCTCGTAAATGGCAAAATGGTGAAAACTGTTCAGGTTTTAAGAATGAAAGTGGATTTGATGATAAATTTAAGTGATAAAGTTCTGGTAAAATACCAAATTCTTTAGGAATTTCAAGTAATTTATTTTTTGCTAAGCTTAGTTTTTGAAGTGGTGCATAAATTTTCTTTGGAATATTGTCAAATGAGGTGATCACATTATCTGCTAGATACAGATTTCTCAAATGGGGTAAAAGAAAAATTTCCGTTGGGATTTTCATTATTCCATTGCCAGATAAGTCTAAAGCTTCTAAATCGGTAAGCTTAGCAAAGGTATCATCTTGAATTGATCGAATAACATTATCTTGCAAATATAAAAATTTTAAATCTAATAATTTATCAAATGAATCACGTCGCAGATCTTTAATACGATTTTGTGAGATGTCAAGAACCTGCAAAGATACGGAAAAGTCAAAAATGCCGACACATACAAACTCTCGTTCATTTTATGCTATACTACTGCTCCACAACCAATTTATCTTAATTAATTTCAATTAAAGAAATAACAACTTTCGTGTACATATATGCACACATATTTGTGGAGTTGTTTTGTTTTAAATACAATAATGATAACTTATGAATCACTTACTTCTGTAGAAGATTTTAAATAAGTTGGTATGTCGCTTAAACCCAAATTTGAGCATACATATCCTAGCATTTTTTTGACTCGTTCAATTTCACATCTTTTCACTTTTGGCTCAAGAAATCCTAAACTACTATTGAAAAAATTGACCGCTAGTAGAGTGATAATCACTTGAGCTCGAAAATTATTCATTTTTTTATTTGTTACTCTGAAAATCGAATGGAATACAAAATTACATTTTTAAGTTAGTTGGAAAAGCTTCTAAAGAAAGGTTATCATATTGACCTCATCAGCCACAAGTAAAATAACCTAATGCAATGCGACAATACTTGCATAAAATTATCAAAAGAGATTCTTAATCTTTATTCAGAATTGTGCAAAGATTTAAATTACTTTACGCGGCGTAATAAAAAGCATTGAGTTAAAGTGAGAGTTGAAATACAAGTGCACTTTCAAATATTAATTTGACACTCAAAATGAAAGTATTCATCAATATTGTCTAATGCTACAGCAAACTGTGTACGTAAAATTCTGGGTTAGGTATTGTGCGGATATTGTGTGCATTATTATGCAAATTGAGATTAGAATCGAAATAGAGATGAGATTTGTGTAAATCAATAAAATTGGTCATGGGATCGGCATGAATTGATTGTAATTTAATTAAGTTCACTCAAACAATATGAATTTTAAGCATGTGACACATGATTAGCTTTTGAATTCAATTCTATTTCTTATCATTTTATTGAAAAACTCTATTTATATACATTATATTTTATCGGTTTTACCTATTTTAAAAATGCTCATCAATAAAGATATTTTTATAAAAATTTTACTTCAATGACGTCTAGACAAGATTTCTATGTTGATCATCATTTATGTTTCGATAACAAATTAAATTGATAAAAAACAATGAATAAAATCAATGTATGACGAAACTGTGCGCTCATTGATCCAATTAAATTGAACTCAATATGTTTTACTGTCTCATTTTAAAATAACCAACCACACATAAAATGAAAATTCTAATCAAAAAATTTCTCTTGACTTTGAAATAACGAAAATGAAAATTTTTCATCATTCAATTAAAGTTGTATACTGAAATACGTCCGCATGATTGAAGAATTTATTGTTATGTCGATATCATAAATAAGAAATACAAAGATATTAATTAGTCATCTATTGTTTTAACATTAACACATTACTTCTGTTTTTACTATGTGAATAAGTGAATTTTATTTTACTTATCTCATAAATATGTTTGACTGTCATTGATAATAAGAAAAATTTATATTGTAAGGTTTAAATTTTCATGCACAATGAATGCAAAAATATCTGCATTATCAAAAATGTGGAGGCAACATATAATTAGAATTTTTATTAAAAAATAAATATTTGCTATACTTTGTATATAAACTCCAAAAATAAGTATTTATTCACTTTGCATAACAATTTTTTAAGGTCTTAAACAAACATTTTCACTTTTGTATTTTTTTTTTCCAAAATAAACGATTATAAAATCTCTATTACTTGCGACTCGGTCAAATGAGCAATTAAAATAAATAATTAATAATGGTTTATAGTGTAAAATGGAAAATCTTACCAAATAATTTTTTCTCAATATTTTTAGGTACTAGATATTGAATATTTCTTAGGTCGATTGCATTAAATGGCCTGTAAATTGCTTAAGCACGACTTTTTCTTTTATTCGAGAAAATCTCAAATTTTCACTTTGCTGGCACTTGTTAATTAATTGGTTCAATTTAAAAAAAACCGAATAAACTCATGAAGAAGTCAAAATTAGATCATCACTGTGATGAATTTCACATCTATTTAATTATTTACACTCTCCACTTGTGTATTTATTTCTCACTGTCTCTCACATTTGTCTTATCAGATAGTGTCAAAATTTTCTCTTCTTTATCAATTTAATGGAATTTGTTTCATTCTATTTTTTTATTTTTTGAAATTGTCTCAATTATTACACACAAAGGTACTAAGTCTCCTTCACATTTTCACAATTAAATAATTAGAGCAATTTTTCAATTAATTTTCTTTTCTATATCCAATCTTCCACGAAAATTTATGCCTGATATATCCAACGATCCGTTTAAGTCGGTAGTCAAACGTCAATTGATTAAAAACAAATTCCGTCTGTAACAAAATTTTAAAAAGCATAAACTGTTGATTGATGTTCGTTGTGTTTGTGAATGAACGAGAACGAGTGGAATCATTCTCTCCTCTCACACGCCTAATAAAATGTTTTTCTTTTTGAGAGCAGATCGACTGCACTTTGAGAGTGTCTTTTTTGATAAGAAATGTCATGAATACATATACCTGTAAGTGTATTGTATACATAGAAATAAAAGTAAAGAATTTTCTTTTTTTTAGTAATAACATAATATTTTTAACAAAGCTTTTAAATTTTTTAATGAATATATTAATACACTTTCATTGATTTCTCAAATAACATAGCCAAATCATCAATCGATTGTTCTTTTGGTGCCATTTTATTCAATCTTTCTTGAGGTAGAGTTCCTTCAACTAATTTATCAATATCAGAATTCTGAAAGCCCAAAGCATTCAGTCCATTTTCAATCTTTAAATCGATCATGTATTTCCGAATCACATCCGCTAAAATCAAACCAGCATCTGATCTTTTTGCATTTGTAATATCATGTCCGAGAAATTCAGCTGCTTGCAAGTGACGATCAGGTGACGATGGTCCAAGAAATTCAAACACAGCAGGTGCAGTCATGACAACTGAAAGACCATGTGGAACTATTGCATGATCTGTAGAGTAGTTTTCAGGAACAAATTTTCGTACTAGCCCAGCAATTGCATAGCTTAAGCCATGACACAAGTGAACTCCTGCATTTCCAAAACCAATTCCAGCAATTGTCGAAGCCAGGTGCATTTTAGACCGAGCTTCAAAATTTTCCTGATCAAAAACCGCCTTTTTAAAATTTTCTCTTAGTGTTTCAAGAGCAAAACGCGCCCAAATATCTGAAATTGGATTTGCTCCTTGATATGGTGGTCGAAGTTTTGGATTTGTGGGTGCAACTCTTTCTGTGTAATGAATAGCAGTGAAGCTTTCAAGTGCATGGCAGAAAACATCAAAACCAGAGTAAGCTGCGACTTTTTCAGGGAGCGATAGCACATGTAATGGATCAACGAGCGCTAAAGTTGGTTTTAAGCCTTTGTAAGAAATTCCTGTTTTGATCTTCAATTTTTTATAATCAAAAATTGCGATGCCTGTTGATTCACTGCCAGTGCCAGCTGTCGTTGGAAGTGCAATCATTGGCTTCAATTTTATTTTGAGCTCTTTTGCACATCCAATCGGAGCATTGACATAATCTAAGAACTCAGCATCAGGATCACTTGCGAATAAATTAGTAACTTTGCATGTATCAATAGTAGATCCACCACCAATAGCTACATATCCATCAAAATCCTTATTTCTTGCAAATTTAATTGCTTTTTGAAAGCTTTCGTCTGTGGGTTCAATACGAATATCATCAAATATTTCAAAATTAATTTTCTCTTTCGTTAATGAATCAAAGACATCTATTATGAATCAAAGACATTCTGAACTGATGCAAATGATGCGATATTTTTATCAATGATCAAACAAACTTTCTTTATGTTCATATTAGACAAGTCCATGCCAATTTCTTTAGAAACACCTGGCCCGAAACGTACAGGTGTATTTGACATTTCAAAAGCTGTTTCTTTTGATGGCGGTGAATCATGAATTCGGGAATGTGCTGGACATCGGCATCTACACAAAATTATAGACATAGAAAGTGCACAAAAAAAGGAAAAATAACTTACGATGCATTTGAAATTGTTGTCATCAAATTTAAAATTCTATTTTGTGGTATCATAATTGATATTTGGCACTGCACTGATAAGATTTCTCTGTTTATATTTTGGGATTATCAATTGAGAATGTCACGATTGTTTGAATTCGTTTATGAAGAAAGAGAGATACTTTATCCGTTATAAGCATGTCGCACATTTTCTCTTCTTTAATGAAGTCGAAGGGTTCGTGAATAAGATGAAATTTTTAAAAATAAATCCGGTAATTTTATGAATTCTGTAATTGAAATGTTAAAATTCAAGCGTTTTTTCTTTTCTGTTTCTTTATCTTTATTTTAGTTTTCACATAAAGTAAATTTTTGTTAAATGTAAAAAAGATTTTATTCTTTAATATTTCTCAAAAAAAATTTTTTCACAATTGTATGCTCTTCTTATATCATGTTTTTTGTGTATTTTTATTTTCTATGTAATCTAACAGAAATTATCGATTCTATCATTATTTATAAGAAATAAAAAATAAGAAAAGTAAATTTTTAATATAGATAGTTATTTTTTTTGAAAGATGCAAGTATTTCGTGGTCAGGACTAGCGAAAAAAGATTTTTGAAACTGGGGACACTAAATTTTTCATCATTTGAAAGTTGAGCAAAGTCTGTTTGCATTCTTTTTTGAATATCTATAAAAATGGCACAATTGATATTTATTTCAAATTTATTATTTTTGTCCTGAATAGAATTTTTTTGTGCGTTTTTATGACCTTGAAGGAATGTTAGAAAATAGTTTCACTAATTTTGTGTGTTTCTAATCTTAGCTATTTGCTTGAAGTATATTTTTATACAAAATAGAACATCTAATTCCTAATGTTATTGTAAAACCATAATGAAGTTCATTATTGTTATTACAACTTTTTATATTGTTTAATATTTTACTTTTGTTTATTAGTTTGTTTCATGTAAGAAATTTTGTATATATGCATAATTGGAGCTGTAGCTTTAAAATTATTTAAAGTTACATACATAAAAAACAAAAAATATATCATTAAGTACTCATCTACAAGAAGAAACAAAATTTTAGATGGGGAGTCATTAGTAATAGATAATTATAAATGTTTTATGTTATCAATCGAAAATAAAAGTTTGATTTTATTATTGATAATTTTAAATTTTTTGTGTATATTTCGTACAAAAGAGTAGTAAATAAAGTAAGTTAGTGTAACTAGATATTTGTAGTTAAAGACTTGAATCACAAAAGCCATCAATTTATTGAAAAAACAAGGCTCAAAACTACTAAAATTGCTTTCAAAGAAAGTAAAATAGATAGAGGAAGATATTTCTCGTAAAAGAAATTTATACTTGTGCAATAGGAGTGTATCGATGGACTTTTGGAGTCTGTGGCGTGTGAATTTCTTCCGACAATTTCTGATAGATTATTGAGTTCTTGGATTGCAAAAGAGCTTGACGATAGCGTTCGCCACGACGACGCATGCAGGTTGCAATTGTGAACATTATAATTAATAATACGACAAAAATACTGAGCATGACGATTAACATTGGCCAAAGGAATCGATATTGTTGTATTGTGGCTGCCTCAATCACAACTTCTTCTTCTTCTTCAATATCTGAGACACCTATAAATTTTATTAAATCATTAAATATAAATTTAAATTTTTTTTTTGAATTTCTTACCAAATATACGATTTTCAACTTTCTTAATTACTTGAATTCCATCAAGAAGCATGTTCTTGTCTGGTTTTTCAGTGATACTTTCATCCTCACGATCTTCATCTTCGTCTTCATCCTCATTTTCATCATTGTAATCATAATCGTCATCAGCATTTGATTCTGCATTTTCATTATTTGAATCCACAATTGATGGAGCAATTGAAGATGTGGCTTTTGGCTTCGTTGTTGGCTTTTCTTTTGGTGCTTTTGATGGCAAAATTGGTTTTTTGGTTGATACTTTCTCCTTGGTAGTGTCTACTGAGGCTACATCATTTGGACCATCGTCATCATCATCATCATCATCATTATCATCATTATCGTCATCATCATCATAGTCATCATCTGTTTCGTCAATTTCATCAAGTACTTGCTGATTGTTGAGTTTATTCTCTTCATTGCGTCTACAAATCTTGCGAGCTAATTCATTCCATTCAATTGCTGGACTCATTTCTTCGAAAAATGTAGCTTTCATTTCCTCAAGCTCACCGTGGTTGTTGTTGTTGCCAAGACTTATCTAAAATAATAATTGAATATAGTAAGTAAGTTGAAGTTAAAGAATGTTTATGAAATACCTTTCTAGTTCCCAAAAATTTCATCAAATTTCTGAATTCATCATTGCAATCCAATGGATTATTTTTGAGGTCAAAAACTTTAAGATTTTTCATCGTCTAAAAATTATTATAAGATCAATATCAAAATGTATTTATAGATCATAAAAAAAATTAACATACGCTCAAATCACTGGTGAAAATATTTTTAATGTCATTATTTGACGCATTAAACACCTTCAAATTTTTGAGTAAATCACCTTCGCGTGCATTCTTTGAAGAGTCTTGCCACAATGAAACCAAATCGCAGTCACTGATGTCTAATTCTTGCAAGTATGGTGTCGAATGGAAAAGCTTTGTAGAAAGTGTTTCCATTGGATTAGCGGCAAGATTGAGCTAAAATTAACAAGTTGTAAGTAACAAAAATTTTTTACTGTAAAATTAATTTTTCACACCTTTTGCAAATCTTGATTATTCCAGAAAATTTGTGAATCTAAACTGCTGATCAAATTGTTGCTCAAATCAAGTTCCATGAGGCGGAGTGATGGACTGTAAAATAAAAATAATTAAAAATTTTTCCCTAAATTTTCCGTAATAATTATTTATATACCTGAATAGATTTCTTGGAATGACTTCAATATTATTGCCACCCAAATACAAACGAGTGATGAAGGGCATTGTTTTGAATGTGTTCTCGCCCAAATTTGAAATATCGCAATTGGATGCGTCGAAAAGGAATACATGGAAAGATTTAGCGCTAGTCTCAAAACCATCAGCTGGTAATGACTTTAGACGAATGTTGTCATTGATACGAATAACTTCCAAATCTGGGTTCTTTGAGAATGTCAAACTGTTGAGTTGATCGAGATCATTGAAAGATAAATCAATGTGTCGAAGAGACTTAAGAGTTGCAAATGCTCCAATATTTATACGTTTAATTTTATTGCCTTTAAGTGAAAGGAAGCTCAAATTTTCCATAGTTTTGAACATCTGATTGTTTACTGAAGTAATTTTATTATAACTTAAATCCAATTTTTGCACATCTTTTGTTACAAATTGCAAATTCGAAACAATTTCGTTGTATTTCAAGTGTAAAATTGCAAGCGAAGTCTTGTTAAAGATGTTCTTTGGAAGTGTAGTAATTTTGTTGTAGGATAAATCAAGTTCTTCAATTGTATCGGTTTTATCAAAAAGACCATCGGGCAAAGTTGTTAATTGATTGCCAGCAAGATTAATATAAATGATATTTTTCATTTGACTGAAAGCGGATGGCAAAAATTCTTGCATGTTGCAATTCGAGATGTCAAGTTCCTCAATTGATGGTGATTTGAGCATATAGTCGGTATAGGGTGATGAAAGACTCTGCATCACATTCAGATTATTCCCAGAAAGCGTTAGAATCTTGAGTTTAGTGTTGTTGGCGAAAGTGTCAGGATGAATAAGATCAATTCCAATGCTCGTCAAGTTGATTGAATATAATTCATTGAGACCGTTAAAGGCACTTGGACTAATGTACTCAATTGAGCTATTGGCAATTTTGATCGATGTCACATTGGCTAAGCCAATTTTCTTGAAAAATTCTACACCAAGAACGATTGGAAATTGTGGACCAATATCGATCACTTGAAGATCAGTGATTGGCAAGTTGGCAAATGATTGTGTCTCGAGATCAAGTCGACTACATGTGGCAACGAAATAAGCATGCATATTTCTTTCACAGATACAGTCTCGTGGACATTGTTTCATCTCATCGACTTTATTTATGTCAATATTCATGCCTTCTTCTTCTAATTCTTCATCAGCATCTTCTTCTCCTTCTTCATCATTGTATTCATCATCAATCATTTCTTCTTCATCAGCCTTCTTATCAGTCTTATTCACTGGTTTTGTCTCATTTTCATTTTGTGTTTCATCATCTTCATCTTCTTCCTCTGAAAACTCATCCCCACCATCCTATAGATAATTTAGAATTTAAAATTTATTTTTATAAAACTGTAGATAAAATATTACATCATAATATTCCTCATAGTCGATATCGTCTTTGTTTGAATCAGTAACATGATGAATATCATCTTTGCTTACATCAGCATGTTGGATATCTTCCAAAATATCGCCATCAATTTTGTTGTTTTTGATTGGCGTGAATGCTAGATAAACAAGTTTTTAATGATAATAATATCAATAACTAAACTCATTAGATTTCTCACCTGAATCATCTTTTGATTTTTCAGTTGACGATTTTCCACTCTTCTTTGTACTCACATCCAGCGAATTGCCTTTAGCTGGCAGATTGATCATCTTGTTAAAACGTGGATCCTGCGCACGCTTCAACGCAGTTGTTTTATCCTCATCCTTCAGATTTGAGTTTTGTGTTTGTGCCAAGACCATGCAGGTCACAACCACAACGAGGAACGTAACCAGTTGAAACTGGTTCCTCATTCTAAAACAAAAAGAAAGAAAGCATTTAATTAAAAGGAAATTATTGTTTGCGGCATTCTTTCACACAATACACAACGTGTGCTCAGTCGTGCAATTTTCTTAAACATCATCATCTTTCATTTTACACGCTTAAGCTACATGACATCTTTATTGCTTGTATTGATCCCATTAAAGTTATTGAATGCAGGCACAGAGACACACACACAAAAATAAAGAGAGCATTAGGGTTTCTGATTGCTGTTAACAGCAACAGCAAAAACAGCTGTTTTTTTGGCCAAAATCGAAAACAGCAAACAGCTGTTTTTTAAAAACGCTGTTTTTCAGAAACCCTAAAGAGAGCATCTTATCAATAAATATTAATATTTTTGCCTTGGCGTCGTAAACATTTGTCGTCATTAGATCACATTCCGATCTTGTTTAGCTGTATGAAAAGTAACATTTTGAAACGAATGGGAAATATTTTCTAGTCAAATTATTTCACATGTCTCTAGAAGTAAGAGTGTGTGAGAGAGAAAGAGAGAGAGTGACTGACAAGCTGCCACAGAACAAGAACAATAAGAAGTACGCACATAACTTTCTGTTTTAATTAAATGTTTTTCTCTCAAATTGGCTTGAATATATAGTGGAATGAGATAATTTGAGATAAAATAATAAATATTTAAAATATTTCACATAGTGCACTCATGTTAGATTATTTTTAGAGAAGAACTCCGCGGAGAAATGAAAAATAAGACATTACACAATCCATTCCTTTTCAATTTTCTATAACACTTTTGCTCGACATGAGAATGTATAAATAATATGTAGCAAGTCAAGACCTTTGCTTAATGGTGATGAGGTCGCGCTAGAGAGCAATCACGCAATTTGGCAACATTAAGCCAGTCGCGCACATTCACTAATTGCCCGAATTCTTCATCTTCTTCCTGATTATTTTGTTTTTACTTTTTTGAGTTGTTCGGAGGGAAATATTTTCACATGAGGGAAAAAAATATCTATTGAAAATACCAGATGCTGTGTAAATTAATTCTGCGGACTGTATTGAATTTTCAAGAAAGAAAAACATGCATGAACAAGCAAGTGTATGTTTGTTAGTGAATTTTCACCCATCATTCTACGTCACGAACGATAAAATAAAGCATTTATACTTTTTTCTCCTCTTCATAATGGGAACATCGATCGTGAAAATTTTTTCGCACTTGGCATGGTTTCGAAATATGAAAATTGTGCAAAGATGAATCAAGTTCAAGATTGCAATTAGACTGCAGTCTTATTGATGAAAAATATTGTTATTATTGAGCAATAAAAGAAAATTATTTCATCATCAAAAGAACACTTAATCAAATATTGAACAAGCATAGATGAAAATTAACAACAGCTTTAGAAATATTACGTACAATAACTTATTTAAAATTAGGGAGAGATTTAGAGTTTCAACATAATGTGTATATATGTGTTCTTCTTGATACCACACACGATCGCGTTTTATAATCATTTAAATTTTCTCTTCTCACCAGCACTAACATCGCAAATCATGCAATAAGAAGAAGTTTCACTTTGAAATGATAAAAAATGAAAACAAAATGCGGTCATTCATAAATCTGCGTGTGTGACTTGTGCGCGTACAGTAATAAATTATCTGCTAAATGAATCATGTCTGATCTAGTTAATAGCAATAATTTTTTGCCATTTTTTTCACTCAACTTGACTTTAACGCTTACATTTGATTGTATTACATTGTTATAATTGAGCGGCAACTAGTAAGTGTTGATGATTATTCGTAATATCTCGTGATCATAGTGTGCCGATGATTGCATGCAAAATTAATATGATAATTTGTTTATACAAGTTGATGATGATGATTATGTTTAAGTTTCGACTGATTGAGACAAATTGTAGTTTTCACTTTCATTAGTGAAATTGATTTTGGTTAAGAAATAATTAATAAAATAAAACTTTTGTACATTTATTCATGTCGCCTTTCGTGTAGAAATTAAATTTACGAGTTTGATGACTTGATGTGATAAGCTCTCTTTGTGTGCCTTCTCTTCACCATTTATTTATTTTTATACGTAAAAATAGAAAATTTTGCGCATGAAACACAAAACTTCTTAGCACATTTTCCTCGAAGAAAAAAGGCGTTATTGTCCATACTTTGTCCGTTCATGAAATCTGTGTAATGGAGGTTCTTCTCGAAACTCCATGCTGTTCAATAGTTATTACAAAAAAATTTTTGATAAAATTTAAAGAAAAAAATTTTTAGCGCAAAATTTTTCACGAAAAATCTTTTTTAACAATAAAACTTTTCAAAAATGTTTTTCAAATACAATTGCTGAACAGTGTATTCTGGTGCCAATTTTAAACAAATTTTTTTATGAAAATCACAGAGAAGTCTTTTGAAATTATTAGGATTCATCTCAAATTAAATTTAATTCATTAAATTCAGTTTTATAATAAAATACTGAACTATAACAGGAAAATGCGCTATTAACACGTCTCTGACGGTTAATATTACTGATTTTTTTATTTATTTTCACATTAACTTCTTGTTTAAAACATTTTTTTTAATTGAGTCTCGGGGATAGCCGCAGATTTCTTAAAGGTGATACAATTTACGGTATTCTCATACACACTTTGTAAACACATATTAGGGTCATTTTTTCATAGCGATATAATTCCTTTTTGTATCGCTGTAAAAATATTTGAGACAATTTAATCTTACACAATCAATTAAGCAAGATGTCTCTCACTCAATAAATAATTTATCTTGAATGTTTATTTTATTTTTCAAACAATAACAAAATTTTTTCTTTTTATTGTATTACAAAAATGTTGAAAATGAGTTGAATTGTAATTTGAGATAAGATAAGGGAAAGATAATTTTCATTGAAAAACAGTCTTTGATATTATTTTGTCTGCTTTTGATAATATAAAAGTTATAAACCTACGTTAAATCTAAACAATTGCGATGAAATGGCTTACGGAAATGTCACTTAGTGCATAAAGAAAATTCATTGTTTGATTGAAAATCACCCACTTGTGACTTTTTGAGTAAGCGAAATTGTGTCGTCTGTCAAAAAGCTTTCCTGGCAAAAATAAATAAATAAAAAGTGTTTCCCATTTTAGTTTATATTCTTTTTGAATATAAATAAAGGGCTTTGGTGCAAATGATGGATTGAATTTAGATTGTGGCTAAAGATCATAAATTAAACAAATACATTGTATAAATTGTCACATATTTCACTGTCATTAGATGAACGTTGACATATAAGAGTACTCAATTAATGTATGTTGTAAATTTTAGCGAGACTGCACAGTGCCGAAAAAAGAGAGATCGCTTAAAACAGTGACAAAAGTAATCGTGTGATTACACTTCCATGCGTAGAAATGTTTGACATTAAGGGGCAATTCGATTACAGCTTGTCATCATAAATTATGATACTTTTTTTGTAGAAACACTAATCGTCATGACATCCTAAAACAAAAAATTGTGAAGACTGTTGCGAATGAGAAGTTTCTTTGCTGTGTGTGTCACATTCAATTTTTCTTCATAAAACCAAAACAAAGTTCTTGAGAATTTCGATAAATCACTACTGCTTGCTACTTTATTATCAATTTTCCACAGTCATGGTTTGAATTTTGACATCACTCTTTGACTGCCAGCAGCAATTATTTCATGTATGTGTTCATTAAAAGTAAGCTTGTACACATAATTTTGCGAGAGATACGATAAATAATTGAAAATAAATATTTGTGGTGTACCACAAAGAGAAAATCTTTCTTAAAAAGAGATTTTAATGATTTCCAATTGCAGTTCCAATATTTGCATAAATTGCATGTATTAATATTATATGTGTTTGTAGATATGTACCAACAACTGTATGTGTAATAGAAAATGCAAATAAGAGATTTTATATGCCATACCCAGAATTTTAAACTTCAGCAGTAACGTAGTGATGACGAAAGAATTTAATAATGCATACAGTACATATTTTGAACTATCATACAAAGTTCATTCTCATAGCTCATTCATTTTACTAAATCAACTTCATTTTCTCTACTTTGTGATTGATTTAATTATATAATTTATTGAAAATAAAATAACTTCATGATCAAAATAGAAGTCTATTAACTAATGAAGCTTAAATATTAAATATTTATATTTGTATAAGGCATTTAGAAAGTCTTTTCCAGAACAAGTCAATAAAATAAAAAGATTAGTTGAAATTCAGCTAGAATAAGCAAAGAAACATCAATCAGATTCAAATATAGCGAAACGAATACTTGTACGAACAAGTTCTGAGAAGCCATTAAATATAAATATTAAATTTGCACAAAGAATTGGAGACAGCTTGGAGAAACAAATTTTTACATGTTTCAATTATAAACTTGAAGCACACTCTTATTAGCGTTTATTAAAACTCTTCTTTTTAAATGACGTCATTTGTTGACTTTCAGTGTCACTTTCTGTCTCAGCGATGATTAAACTCGCTTCAGAAATAAAATAATTATCAGAACTGACAATATTGTCAACAACACTCAGTTGCCGTCATGATGATGCATTCATACACAAACCAACTCATTATCAATTTTCAAGAGAACGTCAAAATGTCCGTGATGATCTATTTTTGTATATGACATTGAAAATAATCAATAAAATATTGCAAAAAAATTTTATGAGCTACTTAATAATTAAAATCATCTAAAATTCTACAGTCATAAAATAAGATTATCATTTTCAAAAATTCAAGGGGTTTCAAGGAAAAAATTTTTTCGGCATCCTAAAGTTTTATAAATTCTTCTTCTTTCAAATTCACACATATGTCGACATACAGCCATCAGCTGATATAAAAAATATCGATCGAGAAATAATTTTCTTCCCTTTTCTTCTTTGAGTTCTGTTAATTTTAGGCTAAAAGTCAAAATAATGTGAAATTTAAGCGTGTATATGTACATGCTGACGATATGCTGATGATATGTTGAACGACTATTTAAAGAAAAAGGAGCTTGCTTGCTTTTTTCGCATATACCATCTGTCTCACTTCTCATAGGATTATTATTTTTTTTGTAACTCACTTTGTGATGCAGAGGTGAAGCTACATTGTAACAAACACACATTTATATATTATCATTGAATTCACAATTGAATGGCTAATCTGCAAGAAATATCGATTCTAAAAGCGTTACTTACATTGAAAAATTCTTTGAGTTTGA
>JACWBX010004211.1:58837-82761 GCA_014622435.1 Polypedilum pembai
ATTTTCAAAAATTCAAGGGGTTTCAAGGAAAAAATTTTTTCGGCATCCTAAAGTTTTATAAATTCTTCTTCTTTCAAATTCACACATATGTCGACATACAGCCATCGAGAAATAATTTTCTTCCCTTTTCTTCTTTGAGTTCTGTTAATTTTAGGCTAAAAGTCAAAATAATGTGAAATTTAAGCGTGAACATGTACATGCTGACGATATGGTGATGATATGTTGAACGACTATTTAAAGAAAAAGGAGCTTGCTTGTTTTTTTTCGCATATACCATCTGTCTCACTTCTCATAGGATTATTATTTTTTTTGTAACTCACTTTGTGATGCAGAGGTATAAAACACATGTGAAGGACCAAAAACAGGAAAAAAAATTAGTGAAAAAAATGTGAGAATGAATCATGTTGACAATGCTTTAATTAATAAATGATGATTTTCCATAGAAAATTTTCACGTCTCACCGGTAATTGAAGTTACTTCACAAGGACGAATATCCTTAACGTAATTAAATCAAGAAACTTCAATTGATGAACAGAAAAAGTCATAAAACAATGCAAGTTAACATATATGTGGGAATATGTTTTAGTATATAAATAAATAAACTGTTAAAACGAATGTAGGCACAAGAGACAGACTCGAATAAAATTTAATGTTTTGTCAATGTAATAGTGTTAAGACTAAACTGATTCAACTCACAGACAACAATGCTGTGTGATCATTTTCATTACAACTAAATCGAGGTGTATTGTGAGTGGATCAGAAATGTATACATCGACAATTTGTGTAGGTTGTCTTATATAAATTGACACTGTGTGACTTTAACTCGTACATAGATGTGGTTTATTTGATGAATAATAATGAAACAGAATGCTTAAGAGGAGGACTTGTGGAAATGCACAAAGAGAAAATGTTGAAAGTTGAAAGAAATTCATGAATGTAAAAGACACGATCATAGCAGTTCCGCAGACATGTTCATATTGCATTTTATGTTCTTAAAATTTGCCGTATGTTCATACTAAAATACAAATAACAATATATTTGTATTTTCATAATAAAATAAAATTTCTGAGAGTTTTCCATACGGTTAATATATTCCGAAAAGCCTTACAAAATGCAATATAACTTTTCGAAATCATTTAAATTTCAATTATTAATGTTTCTCGATACAAAATATTTTGTTTTAAAATTAAAATTGATATCAATCCACATCATTTCAGTTTAAAAACTCAAAATTGAATTTTTGCAACAATAATTTTCAAAAACATGGCTTAAAAATTTCGAGATCTTAAGTGAAACTTCCAGTATAAAATCATTGAAAAGTTCACGAATAATGCATTTCCGTATTTTTAGAATATGTCTCACTATTCATTTGATTAGAATTGATTGATTGAACTTGAACTAAATAATTTTTAATCAATTTTCCTTGATGACATGCATTTTTCTCATAAAAAAGTCATTGCTAGGGTTTTAGTTGCAGAACAGATTGCTTACATTTAAAAATTAAAAAAGACCGTGATGTAACGATCAATTTTTTATTATTTCTTAATGTGTCGAACATTCATACTTAACTTAGAGAGTTAATAAAAAGTTGTGCTTTTACGGTGTTCTTCGTTATTTTTCACACATAGACTTGAAAATTGGATAAACATAAAAAAAATTATTCAGCACATAAGTTTCTCAACTCATATTCTATTATAAAAGTTAATTATAAACGTATAAATAA
The DNA here is from genome assembly GCA_014622435.1 of Polypedilum pembai. Classification (NCBI taxonomy): domain Eukaryota; kingdom Metazoa; phylum Arthropoda; class Insecta; order Diptera; family Chironomidae; genus Polypedilum; species Polypedilum pembai. Next base: position 60,561 of record JACWBX010004211.1, read on the forward strand.
CAAAACACGTCTTGAGCGAAAAACAAATGTTTACAGAGTGAGAATTGGATATAAAAATGCGTTAACTTTGTTAACTATATCATATTTCCTTAAATGAGTCATATTGATGAGAGTTTCATATCACATTGTTTCAAGACAAGTCATACGTTTTTTTATTTATAAAAAATTACAAAATTCTTCTTTGAAATCTATTCTTCTATAAAAGTTTTTCAGTAAATTATAAAATTGCTACAATATTATGAAATAGACACTATTTGAAAAAAGAAAAATGCATAATTATGAGACATTGAGACACTTCTTAGAAGAGATAATTGGTTGTTTACATTGACTGCAGTTAATAGTACCAATTTACTTGTATAATTAAGTATGATGACTTTAAGTGATTTATGGATTTTTCTTCTTTGAATCTGATAAATTAATGAAAAAATCTCAATGCTCTTTTTTAAAATGAATATATTTAGGTAATAATTCCCCTCATACGGTTCCACAAAAAATGAATAAAAAATAATTTTTTTTTCTTCTCCACATCTTTGATTCTTTCATTTTTCCCTCTTTTGATCTTTTGCCGCTTAATAAAACAAATATTCGAAAAGTAAAAGAAGAGCAGAGAAAACTTTAATGTGCGAGCAACTGATCAAGCGAGTCACATACAATAACTTTGAAAGATTCATAATTGAGATGCCTTTTGCGCAACATGTGTACTGTTCATATATGCTCTTTATTAAAGCAAGTAAGTAGAAAAATGGCGCCAATAACAAAGCTTAAATTCATATCTGGCCAATTAAATGTATTTCGATATCATTATAATTGCAATGAATTCCTGGAATGTGCTTATAAAATTTTTTTTATTTTCATCATAAAGGTCAATATAATGGGGTCTCAATTATCAAACCTTGATTGATTTTATATATTATGAATGAAATTTTTTGACACGAAAAGTGACTCACAAAGATAATGTGTGTATGATTGAAATTTTGAAAAAAATAAAAAGTCTTATAGGAAACATGAGTAATAATTTGCAATCGTTGAGTAATGCATTTCACATGGTAAATAACCAATGTGACAATTGACAAATTACCTTCGATCTCAATTGCATTTCTGTGGGTTTTGTTTTACGTTCAACTTGAAAAGTTTGACAACATCGCAAATCTCGATTTTTTTCATCTCTACACCAATGATATCTAATCAAAATTTTCTGTCTTTCGTATCTTCAGTTGCTAACGCTGAAACTTTATAGTTGTTAAAATGCAAAGCTTTGAGTGAAACTAATTGAAAAATATTGAATTGCTATCAAGAAAAATTCATAAGTTTAGTGAATTTACTATTTGCAGTCTTGAAAACAAACGATTTTATCACACACTTATAAAGATGACAAATAAATTTACCATAATGAGTGAGAATACAACCGAGAGTGCGATTTTGCCTTGAATGGAGATTATAACTCATCTGTATTGAAGAGTCTCATAATCGCTTGTGAATATCAATTAAATTAATGTCTGATCACACCTTCATAGTTGTTTCAGCCAAATAAAGTGATATATATGTATGTAACAATTTCTGTGTATGTGTGTAGCTTTTAGATAAAATTTTATACTTTATAATCAAAGAAATTACTTGCTGTTAATTGAATTTATTTTTCATATATGGAATTGAAATTGTTTTAAAAAAAAGATTTAATGATCAACGACCCGTATTTGCTCGTTTGTTTCTTTTTTCTTTCTCTCAGTTCAGTTTAAGCGTAATGTAATAAAAAATTAATAAAGTTAATTTTTTATTGCCAAAAGGAAAGCGCAGCACTTTGAGTCTTGAATAAACTGTAATACTCAATAAATTCTATTTACCTTGAATATAATTTTCATAATTTAAACTCGCACTAGTGCAATTACTGTATAAAAGAAGTTCGTTTGTGTTCTTATCTCGCGCATTGCCCTTCCTTGTCGCCTCCTCCTTTGAGTTTTGCGAGCGATAATAAATACAAAGGTATGCGATATAGCAAACTGTCGACAGCAACAGAAATTGTAATCATATTGCGAGTCAACCTTACAAAAGAAGAAGAAATTTAATTTTTCGTTTGTTGATTTTAGCTGTCGCTGTTATTTTTTGCGTAAAAGTGTATGCGTATGTCTCAAAAGAGTGCTGAAAAATTAGCTCCTGACGCAATAAATTTAATCAGTAAGTTGGGAATAATAAAAAAGGCCACACACAGTATCATCAATTAAATAGACAGCTTTTCATGTGAATATTTTTGATTGAACATCAACCGAAATATTCAGTCTTTTGCTCTCTCGCACGCTTTTAATGAAGAACAAGTCACAATGTGTCATACAATCATCGATCAGATTCTGGGCCTCTCACGACTTCTTCACGCACATTCATAAGATGTTTTCATTTTCTATGAGATTTATAAAGACAAATTTGTGTTTAATTTAGAAAATTTGTATCGATTTCATGAGGTCGCGCGTAGGGTTCGTCTCTTTTAAATTGATCACAATTGTGATTTAATAAAATTAACACAGCATAGATATTAATGTTTTTTGTTTTTGAGAATGTGTGGAAAATCAACGAAGCAGCAAACAACTTTTATTATTTTTGACAAAGTCCAATCGTTAATTCTATAAGAGAATGACATTTACGATCAACAAGGATTTTAGTTTTCATTTTATGTTGCGGGATATAAAAGACATTTTGATGATCGAATAGCTAAGCACCCACGATAAAAAAATCCAATATAACGTCGTGACGTGTTGCTGAATATCTGTAGATATTATTCTTTCTCACATCACTATTGACATTCAGTTTATTTACACATTAAACAGTCGATATATTCTCTTTTTGTGTGCAAAAAAGAGCCAAATTACATCATTCGTTTATTGCGAGGAATTCGGCATCGCTTTCATACATGTTAGAATGAAGGAGGTGGAGAATTTTGGTTTTGATTTGAAAGCAAACAATGGCAGTAGATTGAGTTGCAAAAATATGTGAAATTTGATTCACAAAAAGTCTTTGGTTAGCAAATTTTTAAACATTATCGTTCACTGTATTGTTCATCGTTGATGACCTATAATTATGAAAAGAGCAAAATTTTAAAGCATTGAGTACACCAGGTGATGATACGAGTAGATTAAACGAGAATTCAAGAGCAGGTGATATTTAACAAAATTTCAAAAATAAGAATCTTCTAGATAACATCATTTTTATACTATAGTGATGAGTGATATAAAAAGAAACAAACAACTCGGCATTGAAACTGATAGCAATTTTTTTAGCAAGCGAGATAATATCTTCAAATGAAGGACGTTTCTCAAAGTTTCGCTATTTCGAGGAAAGTAAATGATGTCATGTATGAACTTTTACACATAAAACAGTTTGCTTTTGAACACCGCACTATATTTGTGTGCAAAGCATATACTTTACTAAGAGAAAGATAGACACACAATAAAAGAGAATAGTTTATTGTTGTGTTCAATATGGCGTTGTATATGTGTTACAAGAGCCATGTTTCTCAGTATAGGTAAGTATGTACATTTGTCTTTCAGGTATCAATGCAACTAGTAACCATTTCTTGTAAGTAGGAAGCAAGGAAATGAAAATGTTCAGATAATTCTGACTCGTTGCATTTGGCGACAGATAGGAAATGTTTATGTGGGAAGATCAGCATGTTCGTTTTATTTGAATTTCAACATTTTTTAATTATGACATTTTTATATATTTTTGAAAACGCAGCATTGCGAGGCATAAATTGTGCTAACAATGGAAAAAAAGTACAAAGACTTATGCATATTGCTATCACAAATTTTCGTTCCCCACTTTCTTCACATTCGGTTTTGTAAGTTTAAGTCTTTCATTGTATTGAATTATTTGAGATGAACTGGAAACGTCTGCTAATAATGTCAACAAATAATCTAAATTCATTCAATGTGCTACATTAGAGGCGCTTCAATTTGACAATAAACATTCGCCTAATTTTATAAAAATTTTTAATAATTTTTTTTCCCTCTTTTATTTATAGTAAACTTGCCATGTTGTGTACATGAGGTTGGAATTTTAATTAGCGAGTGAACAAAACGTGTGATATCTTGGTGTTTATTAATAAACATATAACTTTTGCTTGGTTAATTGTATGCAAAGATAAGACGACAATGGTGTAGTATTTGTGAAGTTTTCCTCGAATCCATCATCATACAAATGAGAATTTAGATCTACTTATTTTGTTAGTGTTAGTGAAGTTTTCAATTCTCAAAAAAGTCAAGAGGATGAAAAAGGTCAATTAAGAAATTGCATAGAATTGCAATAAATTGAAGGTTTTTCAAATTATAAGATGAAATTCGCCATGTAATGATTTATTGCGATGCTTCATGATAATAAATTGAAATAACGGTTCTTAAGTACACTTTACAAATTTTCAATTATTTTTTTCGAATATATTGTTCTTGTAAAACTGGAATTTTTGTCTCATGAAACTGTATGCCAAGCACAGCAACAACTTCTTTTCATTTTCAATCACTGAGCAAATTTTGGAATTCTTTTTTTTTTGTCTATTTGCTTAATCTTCTTTTTCTTGCCGTTGTCCCATATACACAATGATATCTCTCAGTCACACATCCGTAAAAAGACACAAATCTCACTCATTCAACTCTTACTTACTTTGATTTTTTTCTCTCTTGTCCGGAGTGGTGAACGAAAGTGCTTTTTTTTATTAATTTAAGGCAAGCTAAACACTAAAATCTTTTTCAAATCTTTTTTACTTTTTTTCAATCGATGACTGCTTCCTAATCCTTAGTGAATTTTCAAAAAACACATAAAAAATAATAAAAATTGATTAATAATTCAAGAACTTCACTATATCAATAAACAATAAATCGATTCATTTCGTTAATTTTCTTTTATATTTAACTTTTTTTTTCTTCTCTTTCTCTATATATCATACATGTGTATCGATAAAAACATAATGACGCACTATTGCATGCACACACTAAAACAACTATAAAGGTATATATAGTAGAAGTAAAGAAGAAAAAAATTGGAAAACACACCTGTTGCGCGATCACGTTATACTTCTCGAAGTTATATCTCTCAACTGAAACCTGAGAATTCCGTCGCACTCTGTTTTGTTCAATTTTCTCTTATTTCCTCTCTCGTACATGATCGTTTGGTGAGAGAAAAGAGAGTAAGATCTCTTTTTTTTCTCTTAAAAAAGTAATAAGAAAGATTATATTTAAAATAATATTTTAAATATTTTAAAATTAAATCGTTAAAAAATTAATTTTTATTAAACCTTATGACAAGTTTAAGCAGTACTATAATAATCATCTGTTTTTTTTAGTTGTCATTTTATTACTCTTGACAAGAAAAGATGGACTGATAATGGATATTACAGACATTTGTTGTAAAGATGATATTAAAATATGTGCGATGATATTTTGTATTTAAACTTTTCCTCATTGATATTCATCTTGCTTTTTTTCAAAAAACATTTCTCAAGGGTGGTCTTTAAGATGCACATTTTCATTTCGTGATATAAATTAATAATTTTTGAATTTTCTTCTTCTTTAAAGAGATAAAAAAACGAATGAGAGTTGAGAGAGAAGGGGGAAAAATTGTGTTATTGCAAAAAATTTATTTAATGTTTTATTAATAATTTATAAAATAAACTTTGAATTTTTTGTAAACATTTTTTTAAATCTTTTCTATAGAAAAAATTTCGATAGAAAATGTTTGTATTTCCATAAAAAGTCAACAAATTTTGACTGAGTTTTCAATCCTGCTACATTAAAGAACTCGATCATGAAATTGAATTTTTCGAATACGTTACATTAATTGAAACTTCTTTTTAGCGTATTTTTGGATCAAACATGTGTAAGTTAAAAATTATATTTAATAAAATATTTTTTGTTGCTCAATTTTATGTTTTTAATTTTAATTTAATTAAAAATTTATGCTATAATTTATGCTTTCCAAAATTTTATTTTATTTTTTCATTTTATAAAACAACAGACAAAAAAAATCGAATTAAAATTCAAAATTCAAATTATTTTTTTGATTCATAAAAATATTTTTAAGGCAAATCTAACCATCTGTTATTTCCTTAAAAAATAAAAACAGCCCCGAATTAATAATTGGGAAATCTCGTTAATCATATTTTACTTCGTAATTTTAATAGAGTGTTAATTTATTTGTATTTTATATATTACTCTTCAATATCATGTATTGGAATAGACCATTAATGCCTTTTAGTGTAAATTTCCTTTCGATCACTTTTCATTATAATTTTCCGTTAGTCAGGTCTTTTAAGTAAAAATTTTTATGCCTAATGTAAATATTTAGATAGGAAATATTTAATAAGATTTTTCTAATAAGCATATACTGTCGATCAAAGGAAGGAGAGAAGAAAATTAAGATTTTTTCGTCATGAGCGAAATTAGAAAAAATTCCACAAATGCCTAGCAAGTTTATTTTATTTATACTCATATGTATGCAGCAGACGGTTATATATAGACAAATATTTGACAGAATATTACTCACATAGCGACAAGCTCTTTAATTAATTTTTCTTTGACAAGAGACGATTTTTCTTGTGTCTTGCATAATTTTAATTTTCGTTAAATTTGAAGAACGCTTTTGATTTGAGAACTGTTGGTTTTTTTATGGTTGTCGCTATTGAGTGCACTTCTGTTTTAATTTATATTATGACATAAGTAGCTAATGAGTGTAACAAGAAGCCAGAAACGCATCATAAACTGACGAAATTTCAACATCAAAGAACTCAGCAAAATAAGAGAGAACAATATAAAAATATTTTACTAGTTCTTATTTTTTATTTTTGACAATGCTTTGTTCATTTTCTTGATCATGAATGTCATGATGAGGTGAAGATACTACGACTATCTGTCGATTAGAAATTTGAATTTTTGAAGAAAATTTTGCAAAATTAATTTTTAACGACTTATTTATTTTGAAAATTTAATCCAATTTATTAAAATTTTATAAAACTCAGTATAAATCTGCAAAAGAAATAGAAAAATTAAGTGTAAAAAAAGATATAATTAAAATATAATCGAAAAGCTGCCTTAATTACAAAATTTTTAAAAAAGTTGATTTTTCAAGTAGTTGAAAAGATCGTCGATCAATTCACAAATTCAGTGAACAATTGTAAAAAAAATTAATTATCGTCATGAATGTCATTTCATACTTAATATTATTAATCTTTTTGGGAGATTTTGAATATATTTGACTTTCTTTAATAATGAAATTTAAATATTTTATCATAAAACTTGGTTCGAATTATTTTGAAAAATGTCTTAAATTTGATTGAATATTATCATAAAAATATAACCATAATTTTGAGATAAACAGTTTAATGCTTATAAAAAACAATAACAGTAAAACATTGAAAACATTCAAGTTGTGATCATGCAATGATCAAAAAATTTAAAAATTGTTCAGTTTTGATTTCTTGTTTATTTACTTTTTTGTTTTGAATTTTCAAGTGAAATTTTCTCGCTTAATATTATTTAAATCTGTTGAGATTTATTTTTAATGAAAGTTATGACAATATATAAGTAGTTTGTGATTAAATTTTTAAAAGACATTTGACATCTTTTTTTATAGTTATGTCAGTTTTAACAAAAATAATAGGTTTGAACTCGATTTTTGCCAATAAACTTTTTTATTAATATGACAATTAATTCATTGTTCAGTAGCAATAGAAATTTTTCTTAAAATAAGTTTTTCAATAAATCATTTAATTTCAAATTCTATGCTTTTGGTAATTTTTGTGTTTTTTCAGTTAAATAAAACTGTTTTATTACTTCCACCTTTTTTTCTAATAATTTAAATTCTAAATTTTTACGTTCCAAAAAATTTCTATTTCAAAAATATATTTTCCAAAAAAAACTTTCCAATAGTGTGTTTTGACATAATTCTGCAATAAACACTAATATTTTGCTAAAAATATTGAAAAACATTTTGTTGTCTAAAGTATAAGAATTAAAAAGAGTATTTATGACGTTGCAATAACACAACTTTGTAAAACATTCGAGAGTGTAGTTAATGTTCATTCATTTTTTCTCTCTACAAACGTGAAAAAGCCACACATTTAGTCAGTCATTTAGAAACTGCTGAGAGGCGAGGAGTAACACAAAATATTATTTGTATCTTAGCGGCTTCTTGCGCTTTTCGATTTCTCTATTTTTGTCGACTGAAGAATATCTTTCAGTACTATTTATCAGATTTTTAATAAAAGTGTTCGTGTAGAAAATAATATAAAATAAATTTGTTTTTTTTTTAAATTTGTGTAGTGCGAAAAAATACATTTCTATAGCAAATAAAGTCATAATAAATGACAACACTGATAAGTGAGGAGGAAATGTGATTTATTTTTAGTCAACTTAATTAAATTTATGCCCTCGCTTTCGTAATCATCTAGAAACCGTGAGTTGGACAACAAAGTATCGCGTGTAATCCAAGCTCAAAAGCAGTGAAAAATTAAGTCATAAAAATTAAGGTGGAAAGCAAAATTCAATTCGAAACTTTTACAATTGAAACTAAATATTTAGTTTAATATCTCTATGCAAAGACCATAGGGCAAAAAAAGAAAACATTAAAAAAATCATAGACAGGAAACAGAATCTTTTAATACGATTACATTTGGTCGCGAGGACAAGAAAAATACTATTAAGCACATCATTATAGTGGATTTTAACAATTTAAACAAACATTGGGTAAATATTTCATCAAAAATATTGATTTATATTTCTAAATAATGTCTCAGATTTAAAATCACTTACGTAATACGATGTTGAAGATTTCTCACTCTGTATATAATTAATTACGAGCTATTTCATTCTTATTTTTAAAGCATGAAAAATGCCCTCTAAATTCCTTCAAATATTATTTGGGAGTTGATGTTACTTTGAAAAATGCTTATAAAAGATCACGAGAATTCATCCATAGCGTACGACAAGATGAAAATTGATAATTAATGTTTGATGTTTAAAACATTTAATGTAATATGTCAATTGAGTTGCTCGTTGCCCAAACATACCAAAAATTCATACATTAACATACGTAAGTGTGTAAACATAATCATCTCTCGGCTGGAAATATAAAGTATGAGACATATTATCTGTCAATAAATATTTCTTCTCTAAATAATGGGAGTGAATCATGTCAAAGCGACTGAATTCTAATATTGAGGTAAATAAGTGAATGGAAGTGAAAGAAAAAGTGAAAAAATGAATATTCTTCCCATCATGTTGTCTATTGCACGTCGTGAATAATCATTAGTGCATGTTGTTACCATAGATGATGAGGCAGAGTTAGAATCGGAAATTAATAAAATTACTCAGCTCTTTAAGGTGCTTTATAGTGATGAGGTATGAGGCGTTAATTGGATTCTCCATAATTAGCTGCACGCATCGAGCTTCTAATCTGTAAATGAAAGAGTATTCGTGTGGCTATATTTGCAATAGAGTACCAATTTTAGTTGACATGTTGACTTCCCGCGCCCAATGAAGATAATTTTATTTGAAGAGGCACTTTTATTATTATTCTTTTCTTACGGCAGCCAACAGTTCTTGAATAAATAAAATAAATAAATACAGTACGTGTATGTTGCACCACTATCGTATGCACACATAAAGCACTGCTGCGTTTACATAAAAATGGAATTTTTCTCTTTTCCTTTTCCTCTTCAATTTATATGTATGTATGTGCCTTGTGTCGAGAAACCTTTTCTTTATTTTTTGGAGACAAGGTAGACATGCTTTATGAAGAATATTTTCTCTCTTACTCTCGTATGACCAAACATGGATTATTGCACCATTGCACCAACATACAAACATTCGCAGCAGTTGGTAACAGGAGTGAAGATCTGTGAGGAGAATTTAAAAGACAATCACAATTCCGAGCCTCTACTTCTGATGAAAATTTCATGTGGCGATTAATTTTTCGACCGATGATTATTATTAATCATAATGAACATAAAAGAAAAAACAGCAGTAGCAATAGGTTCAGCTAAGCAAAGAAGAATTTCGAATGATCTTTTTTCATCTCATTTCTTGCTCGTCGCATTTTTTTGATAAATTAAAGAATCTTTCGCGAATTGAAATAAACGAAACGAAAAAAAAGAAGATAGAAATCGTTTAAGTATGCAAGCAGTTCTAAATTTATATCGTAAAAATCTCATTTTTGTTTTGGTGTATGCCAAAACCCTGTAAGACAATTTGAACTGGATGATGGAAATTTAATTTCTTATTCAATTCTTTGTTTTGTATGTATTTACACTGATTTTAATATTTCTTTGTCTTATTTTTTATTTGTCATTCAGTCTCATTTTCTGTTGTTATCAGCGACGGAATTATTTTAAACTAAGAAGAAGTGTCATGAGTTATGTGGACATTGATAAGACCAGCAATGTTTTGAAGCTCAAAAAGAGAGAAAAAATAAATAATTTTGAATGCACTCCATAATTCATTTAATTCAATGACAAGGCTGAAGAGTGAAAATGAAATTTTTTCATTATCATCATCGTTGCTATGTCTAAGGGAATTGTGGCTAAGCATAATGATGGCTATTATGGCTAATGGGTAATACCTTCTTCTCATGTTCACATATAACTATACGAGAGATCGAATGTCAATGTCTAAGCTACATATACATGTTTTTACAACATGCCAAGGACGTCACTTTTGAATAATAAGCCGCTCTTGTATGCATCAATCTAATTACAATGATTATTTTGATTTCCATTCTGTCTTCGATTATATATTATAAAAAAAATTTTTATCAGCTAATGAGAAGCTAGAGATAATGAAATTGAGACTAGAGTATTCTTAAGTATGACAAATTCATTATAGTGTGCTGATAAAAATTTTTTTATTGAAAATTTCGAAGAAATTCTATTATATTATTTTCTATTTAAAAATCAAAATTTTCGGAAATACACAATATTTTATTTATGATGAAATAAACTTATTTAAATGAAACTTCAAAAAGTAGGCAATAAAATCGCTAACTGATAAAAAAGGCATTTTACTGCCTCAAAATATAAAAAAATTAATTTTCTTAAATTTGAAATGGATCGTTGGTTTTTAAAGTCCTTCCAGTGAAATGAAATCTCATGGAACATGTGTCATTTGAAACTGACAATGCTACAATTAAGCAGAAGTGCCTGAGTGATTGGACGTGGAGGCATGGATGAAGAAGACAGTAGTAGTTGCACAAACGAAGTACGCTTTTAAAAAAGAAAGAAAATTATAATTGTTAGTTTGAGATTTAATTTTACTGAGGCCTTTACTTGAAATAATTTTAGATTGACAGAAGCCAAGGCATTTTTAATTATCGCAGTGGATTTGATCAACAAAAAATAAAATGAACAAGTTTTAAGGAATTGAAAATGAATAATTGACAGATATTTTTATTTTTAAATTGAAAATTGAACAACAAGATTGTTAATATGTCATCAAGTGCGGAGAGTAGTAAAAACAACAACCTTAAAGTAGTTAGTCAGTCAGTCACACTCTAAATGCATGTCAATAACATCTTGAAAAATTTCACTTAATTTTTATACCCTCTCTAGCTGCCGCATCACTTGATGCATTTCAAAACACCACATTTTCAATTTCAGAGTTAACAACATTTTTCATTCGAGCTAATTATAGTCACTGGCTTAATAAGCAATCAATTTTCCATGCCTCTGAATCGTCTCAGTTTCATGCTCATGCAATTGTGACATAATGATGATAACGTGATATGACGCGATTACGCGCACAAATTCAATTCTCAAAGTGTGAAAATGAAGTGACTTGAGTCATATTAATTGGCTTAATATATCGAATTTCATAAGCTATAAATGACGATATCTTTGCGTGCATAAGAACAATCAAAAGCTACTATTTTTTGCACAACATTAATTTTGAAGTTTCATCCACATGTAATATCTTGCAAGAAAGTGACTTTTCATTATTTTTTTGGACTCTTGTTTTAAATTTTTTTTTTGAATTAATGAGTGTGAAAGGTCATAACACAACCTCTACTTTAATGAATTCAAAAACCTTGAAAATAGCTATGTGTTTAAGACGCGAATTTCATATTCTCGTGTAATAATTTTGACCAGTAATTAATTGAATCAAAGAGTTGAAAACAAGCAAAAACATGACATATTTGTGGAGCTATTAAGTAAAAGATTAAGATAATTCTTTCCTCACATTCATATCAATCGACAACTAATTGCAGCAGCAACTGCCCTAGATGTGGTCTATGTCATATATGAAAAATTTTACAATAACTGAAATGAGAGAAAATTTAATTTCAAAAGAGCTGAGGAAATGATTAACAAATATTACATTTATAAGCTCGACTCAATTAACAGACTTTACGTAATTTTTCTCGCATTTAAATCAAAAACACATTTCATCTTTATAGTCGGCAATCAGAATCGGCAATTGAGCGCTTAATTGATTGCTACATATTGCTATTTTAGCACTCATCAGCATTGTTTTATTCCGCGTGACGATGGTTTGTAGTTGTTGATTGATTGAAGGAAATGAGTCGTTTGAATTCACATCTTAATCAGCGAATATCTGTGTGGTCTCTCTGGAATGAAATAAAATTATAATGCATAAATAATAAGTGCCATCAAAAGACTTGCTAGCTCGCTCTCATTAGCATGATGAATCGAAGTAACTTAATGGTGTTTTTGCAGCAGCAGCAGTAACAGTAACAGTCATATTCCAAAAGGCTAATTTGCGGTGCGGTGAATTAAAAAAAAGAGCGAGTGAGATTAGTTTTTATTGTGTAAACAACAACACCAAGTAAATGGGGTTTTTGCAGTCATACTATGAGTTCATTTAGTGCGGTAAAAATCTCATGTATATGTTTTGTATTTGGAAAGACTCTCGAGTTTCATCGAATCCGTAAGTGTGTCATTATTACAAAGAATTGGCTTGAAAAAAAAAATCAATGACTGATTTCTACTGTCTCCTGTTTAATACATGAAATCTAATTATCATATATACGAGTGTCTGCTGCTTACTTGTCTGCCTACTGGATCGTGTTGCTGTGCACTTTTTAATTTTCGCCTTCACTTTAACAGTCTAATGCTAATTACCGTCTTCATAACATTTCTACTACAAAAAGTATATTGTGATTTCTATGTCGTTGTTGTTGTTGCTGTTCTTTCATTGTGTTTTTTGATTGCGTAACTTTAAATTTGAAATTTTCATACAATAAGTATTATATCTTTTTTTGGCAATTTCTTTGAGCTATATGATAAGAAGAAGAACGTTGCTGTTGAATTGCTAATGAGTCTTAGTGAATATGAATATCATGCGATTGTTTGGGGGCAGACAGACCAAAAATAGCACAGATTTACTAAATAGTAAATTTTTAGGAAATCGTAGTTGACGTAAAGGCACTAGATGATATCATTTTCACATGAAGAGGAGCGATATATAACTGATAAAGAATTTCCGATTGAGTTTGAATTTAATTTATGGATAGAATAAAAATAAATTTGAAATTCAATCATGCGACCGATTTACTATTTTTGAAGTCATGAAGTTTAATTCATTCAGCGGTGGATTAAGTTATGCGATATTCATGTCGCCACCGATCGGCTTTTTTTTGTTTATTTTGAATGTGTTCTTGAGTAGATTTTCTAAGTGAATGTATAATAAAAAAATAAAATAACTTTTCAATTGTTGCTACATGTGAAGCAAATACTTGAAGAAATTCAGATTGCTTAATAAATTTATTGATATGATAAAAGATAGGGAATTTAGAGTGAAATACTCAAACGTCAGAAAAGGCAACTAAGCACGTGAAAATACAAAGTCTATTCACAACATTTTTACTAATTTAATACCAAATAAATCATGATAATTTCTAGGAAAGTTTTGATTCGGCAATATCAACTTATTGAACATTAAAAACAAGTTGTGTTAGTATTAAGAAGAGCTAATCAGTTTACGACAATACTATAACACTTCATTATTATAACAACAGGAATATTCATGGAAAGAGAAGACAAGAAGAATGTGATGATCTTAGTCACGTAACAGTTTTCGTTCTTGTGGTAAGCAGTCATCGAAAAATTTCGTTGGTTTTATTTTATTGCAAAAGCACGAAATCACTGAGCCATTTCAAGTTCAAGGTTGTATCATACGCGCTGATATCATCTTATCTAAATGACATTGCTGTACTTCTAAATTGTTATATGACATGTTATTTATTGCTCAATTTTGCAATTGCAATCAATTTGCATCTCTTTTAAATTTACATTTATTTGTCATGCAGCGAGTCAGGGACAATATTTGTCACATTATTAAGCAGTCGTTGAATGAAGTAAAGTAAGTTTCTTTTTTGTGAATGATAATCGAGACCTTCTTTACAGTTCCCTTATTTACAATACTGATAATTGCAATTGGCAAATTATTTTCGAAAGTCTGTCAAAGACAGCAGACATAAAACCAATATTATCAATCATTTGTGTGTGTGTGTGTGTATGTTTTTACACAATTTGATTTGCTTTTCACCACTCACTCGGTCACACACGAATGCATCGATATCTCAGCCATGTATGCAATGTAATTGTATCATTCAACAGAATTGCAACTTTTTATTTTATTTTATTTCATTTCATCGTACATTGACATATTTCCTACATACAAACCATAAAAATCAAATCAAAAAATATGAGACGTGTGTGCAATAATGAGACCATTCAATCTCTTGACTAGTGGCAGTGCTAACGGTTTCATCCGCGCGAACTTTTAAAACTTTCTCGTAAATTGGAAAAAAATCGCTTTTAAAACGGTTGTTCAAACTAATTTTGTTTCATCAATGGATTCAAATCTCCCTCCTGTGTGGAATTGCTGACCATCATGAAACTTCTCTTTCTCTTTTCCATTTACGTATTTATTTATGTTTATTTAAATGAGTTAAATTTAGCTCGGTAAATGATTCTTTGGACTTTCTTAGAATGGTACGAAATTAACAAATTATTGCTCACGACAAAAATGACAAACAAGAGTTGAAAAATATTTGATGAAGTCATAAATAAACAACTTTTATTTATTTGTCAATGAATTTATTTTTATTGATGAAATACAACAAGGAATGATAACTGGTTAACATTACATAAAAATAGTTCGAAATCTTCATTAAAATGAGCTTAAAATAATTTTGTAGAATGTGTCGCCATTAATATCGCAAAAATATTAAAGTAAACGAAATGAAACGTTTTAAAAAATGTGTGTTTACTAGAGCAGAGAAAATAAAAAAAGCGAGTTAAAAGCACACATATAAGCAACAAAATAAACAGATAAGAACAGACGGCGTTGATAAGATATGTATGATATTCACTAAAATTATGACGCATCGCCCTCCAAAACAGCCGTGTCTTTAAAAAGCAGCAAAATATAGGCCAGTTTATTAAAGTTTTGCGCGATCTATGAATAAACATGTGTAGTCATAAATAATAAATTCTTTCGATGATCTTTGATATAACACAGTAAAAAAAATATTTCTAACAGTGGTAAGCGTAACGACTGTGTGTGCTATAGGAAAGAAGAAAAAGTCAGTTTTCTGTTATCATAAAAAATGTATATAGATAAGAACAAGAGAAAAAAATTGAAGTAATCGCAAAAAGTACAATAATTTTCAGAGTGTATTTGGGTGTGGTAGAAGTGACATTACAATTCTTTCTGAGCGAATTTTCCAGAATTCTTTTTGGATCTAAAGAAAAAAACGCACTTTAGCTATAAAAAAATGAAAAATTAACACAATATTAGAAAGTGAAGTGAACAAAAAATTTGTAAAATTAACTCGAGTGTGAAATTCAGTTAGCTAACTCATTTGTGGTTTATAAAAAAGAAAAAGAAAGTGCATCAAATTCTAATCAAATTTTCGTGTTATATAATAATTAACACGAGTTGAATTTTAGTACATTTTTATTATTTAAAAGATTTTTTTTGCATTAAGCCGTATTGAGGTAAGAAAACCTTTTTAAAAATCACCAAAAATAATTTCAAAGTATTTCTTTTTTTCTTAATAAATGTGAATCACCGAAAATGTCATGCCAAATATGGCATCACATCATGCATACAACAATTCAATTTCCAACTAAAAGACTGTGAAAATCATAAATTAATAAAATCAGAAAAATCAAAAGAATTAATCCTAACGGTTTCATTTCTCACACATAATTGTAACCCTCGTATGTTATCTTATCAAAAATTGCCTTCACACCAAATATGATATCATTTTGATTTATTTTCGGTTTTCATGAATACATAAATTTTCTTCATCGTGACAACCACAAAAATAACTTTGGCTACTGATAAACTCTTTCGTTAAATATTTGTTTCCCTTAGTAATTCGAAATCGTTAACTATTGCTGCTCCATTAACTAAAAATAATGAGCTGAAAACTTATTATTGACGTCATCAATAACTATGACGTATTTATCGAATAAAGAGCGTTCACAAAATTCACGAAAATTGAGCGATTTGATGATCGAGATTGAGAGGCTAAGAAGAAGACTAAAATTGAAAGTCTAATTGTGTAGCTATGGCATAGTCAATTCTTACGAAACTTTCAATGACTCTCACTTCATTTCATTATAATTTACACTGCAAAAAACATGCCAAAAAAGAGTTTTAAATTTTTTCAAGTATTTGTGAAAAAAAGTTCATTTATCTACATCTTTCTGAACAAATGAGTGATTAATTCCAATCTATTACGTGCACATTCGCTTTAATAATTTTTTCTCGGTTTTACATTGCGAGGCCATGAAGCCACATTTAACTCAAACAATCTATTTGTTTGCAAAAAATGACTTTTCAAATTTATTCGTCACACATCTAAAAGCTCCCGGCAACTCGTCACATGCATGCAAGGTTAATTTGAAAGTTAGCCGCTCTCTCATACTGATGGTTTTATCTTCGGTGAAAATGAATGGTTGTGTAACAAACGACAAAGTTTCACATACACATTCACGCTTGATCATTAGTTGTAATAAAATTCTGGTTTCATCTTTTTTATTTTTCATTTTTCGGGACAGGTTCCATCGACATAGACTAATTAAACTCCTGTCGATAATGAATTCACCAGTTAACCTTTATCGTTATTAATTTATACCATTCGTCATAAAGTGCTTCACCTTTATTATTTAGACCAACGAACGTAAATATTAGTCAACCGGCAAATTTGTTTGACATAAAATCTGTCATCGAAATTGACATAAATATTTAAAGTAAAAATTATGAATGAATTGAAAGTTATCTTGTGAGAAAAAAAGAGAGAGCTCGTAAATGAGTTGATAAATTGAGAGCTCAACCTTGAAAATGAAAATTTGCGGATTAAGCTCGTTGACTACTACTGACTGCTGTTTTTATTCATCACTGTGTCATCATCTCGCGCTGTATGTGTTTACATTTATAAATATTTTTTTTTCGTTGAGAGAAAGAGTAAATATGTGACATAAACACATTATTATATACCCACACATGCCACATGATCATTGCATAATTTCTTCCGAGTCATTCACGATTCTTACGGTTAGTGAAATTGATGTGATTTTTATTTTATCAAAATTTATTACTTCTTCTTTTTTGCTTTCATTTCCTTTGTTTTTGTTTGCAAAAATGTTTCGGTCTCAGTTACTCAAATTTAAAATTATATTATCATGTAAGTGTTGTTGGTTAGTTGATAATAAAAAGAAATAAATTCATATGAGGGTTTCTTTACGTCAACTTTTACTCTTCTTTTTGTTCTAATTGCTTCGGCGCAAAGTTTCACATTTCATTTTACATTCATCAATCATGTCCACTGTGATGAATTGTTAACAAATACGCGCATGTCTTAACGGTTCAATTGAAATATCTTGTTATGTTCATCTCCTCCCTCATGTCTAATTGCAATCAGGAAAGAGCTTATATTTAAACAAGTAAAATATTTATTATTTGTCATAAGCAGCACCATTCTCATGTCCATTAGATATTAATCACAAACATGACCTCAAACCACTTTCGACTACTTGTTAGAAACATTTCTCCTTTCTTTACTTCCTAACTCACTGATTTCATAAATGAAATATGTGCTTTTAATAGAGTTGGAGCACCTAGTTGTATTATGTGTTTATAAACATTAAAGCCTTGTGTATATGTAAATTTTGTGCAAACACAATCTCTCCTTTAATTAAAAATGATTGTATTTTATCGAGTGAGAGAATGAGATGGTAACAGTTTACTCGTTACAATAATTTACCGTGTTTTTGCTTCTTTTTCTTATCACAAGTGAGAAAGTCTACAATTAAATTAAGTTTTGATGAATTTTTTTCAAGTCGCGGCAATTATAGTCACACACATGACCGTGATTAGAAAGCAGACAAAAATCGATTCATTATAAAATCATGCAAAAAATTTGAAAATGCTTTTTTCTGTTGCAAAATTAAGTTTCTTGTATCATTGCTTAGAGTCCTTCTTTTTGCTATTAATATAAAGCGTTTTTTATTCAGATGCGCTTGTATATAATTACGAATCATAAGGGAACCATGAGAAAATGAACTTATAAATTGCTTGATTAGCATTTTAAGTTAATTTACTTCAATATACTTATCGCAAATATGTGATGATTAACTTACAATGTAATCTTATAAAATAGTGAAAAAGGAATTTTAACGGAATTTATAAAATAATTTTAATTAAGTTATAATAATCGGTAGAATGTCTATTAAGTTGACTCACTAAGAGAGAAAAATAAAATTACGACTTTTATGTGTTTTTGTGCGTTCAAAGTGAATGAATACGAAGAGATAAAAGAAGCTCAACGAACTGTTCAACTTGTCTTCTTTGGTTTCTTGCAATTTTTTTTATATTCATTCACTTGCCAAGAAGACAAGAAGAGTAAAAATAAAGAATGAGAAAACGGCAAAAAAGAAATGTAAGAAGGAAGAGGAGGCATTGAGATGTGATTTCATAAGAGACTGGTGATCGTTCTTTATTTAGCTTTATTATCATCGTATGAATGTAAAACAGTAAAAAATACATGTCATACTCACTTGAATGAAGAAGAAAATTTAAGAAGTTGGTGAATTATAAATCATTGACTGTAATAGAGATGAACAACAAATAAATCGTAAATTTCTACAAATGAGATTATCGATATTTAGGAAATTTATTCTTTTGCCAACGCATTGTCATAAAAATCGCCATTCATTCGCCGGCACTCTTGCTTGCGTTCATCGATATTTATGTCAGCTGACTTTTAAAAAATTTTTGTGACCCTGACAATCGGTGGCGGCAGTATGAGAAATTAATACGGCCATAGGAGAAGACTTTTTCACTTAATAGGTGATCACGCTATGAATGTATACAAGAAATTCTTTTCTCTCCTCAGTTTTATTAGATTTGGCACGAAAAAGAGATAAAAAGAAGCAAAGAAATCATTTTTATCTTTTATTTCAATGTCAGAGTCACACGAGGAGGAAAGACTTATTTAAGAAAAGAGTGCAGGCCTTCAAAAATAAGTTTCGTTGTGTTTATTATTTTGATGAGATTCTTCACATCACACTAAAGAGCCAAATTCGCTAGCAAATTTGCGCAGATGTTTTTGTTACATATACATAAATAAACACTCTTGAGAAAAATGTGCATAAATATTTTTCTCTTTTACATTTTTAGCGACTCTGGTTTGCTCTGAATTTTTATTTAGATGAAGAAGAGGAAATATTGACTAACGGAAAAGATTTTTCTTCTCTTACTTAATTCGCACGCGCATTGCATGAACAAAAAATTCATCACGTGTAATGAAAACAATCATTTAATAATTTTTTATGCTAATACAGAGATGGCGTGCTTAAAATTTATTTATAAAGTACAAATCAATTATTTGCTTTAGACATATGACCGCATCGAATCATTTGAAAAGATGAAGAAAAGTCGCAATTTGACGAAACCTCGAAGAAACAAAATTAAAAAATAGTTTAAGATTGTTGGTTCAACAATGAGAACATATTAATATGTTTATGATGACATTGAGATTCATCAGAACTAGTTTTGTAAAACCAATAAATAATAACAAGCTGTGTAGAGGAAAAATTAATTATTAATGAGCATTTTCCTCCTGTCTGTCTGCCGATGATGGTGCTTTATGTAAAATTTTTTACTCTACTATAAATAGTCAATAAATGTTGTCTGGAGTATGTTTCATCGTTGAAAATTGGCACATTAAACTTTTGAGCCAATGAGCTAATTTTCTAGAGTAATGAACTGAATATTATTTTTGCTCACTCTGAGTCGTGCATATGTGTGTAGGAATTAAAATTTTTTTCAGTTCTGAATGTTTATTTGACACATAACCTATTAAATAATTGTGGGCGGGTGCTGGATAAATTTCTTTTCATTTTCAAAAGATGCAGATCTCTCAAGATCACGATTACGTGTGCGTGCGTTTCTGAGTATATATTACGCGGAGTGTTTATGACGTTGAAAAATTCATTGTTGTTTTTTACGGGTAAATCCACTTTATATGAGTGTTTAAGTTTGACGTAATTTCCAGTGTTAATGAAATGAGAAAACACATTTAGATGATTCATTTGAAGCTAATGTTGCTCGATTCATTTCACTATTATAGAAAGCGGATTTAAAATAGTTTCGTTCAGCAAATTATACTCAGGAATAAATCCTTTTAAAATGGAGCACATTGACTTTTTAGCAATAAAAAAAATAGATGAAACACATTAAAATTTATGTTTACATCAATTAGCAAGAAGTAAAAGAATTTGCACGCATTTTGTCATCATAATTGGCTTTAATGTTGTCTTTTTCATATCATAATGATGATGAATGCTGCATCATCATAGTGCAATAAAAATTAATGTTTATTTAATAGATTTTTGCTTACGGGATTTAAATTATATCATTAAATGCCATTAAACTTTATATTTTTCCCTTGTGCACAAATATTGACGCCTGAGATTTTATTTGTGCAATGCAAGATTGTTGAGAAAAATTCAAATTTACTTACAAACATGCCAAGTTGTCAATTATTGTTTAATTCATGACCTAGGCTCGTGAACCTTTTTTTACTAACGTCAGTCAATGTGTAAGTCATTGAGAATCACTCAACTTGTTTGCTTTTTGTTGAGCTTTTTTATTCATAAGAAGAGATTGCAAATTACTACATTTATAAAACCTAACATCTAATGATATTGTTTCATAATTTGATTAACGTATTATTGTGAGATGCATGACGTCCACATTTACTGAGAAATGAGTGAAATTTCACTGAATATTAAAAGTTAATATTTTCACACAAAATTAATCCACGGCATAAGAAATGCACCCACGTGTGTTTCACAATTAAACGCTAGAAAGGTGATAAATGTAGCGCAAAATATTATAAATTGACTTTGAAGACATAACCGTTACTACACAATCGCATGATCGTTTAAAACAAACTTACCGGATCGACTTGAACAAGTTAAGGAAGAAAAAATTTCAAGTTCGAGTTAATTCTTAAGTGCATAAGTCACCATATATGTTAGTTTAGGAAGATATTCCTATTGAACTTGTTCTACATTTTGATTTGTGGCTCAAATGAGTAAATTTTAAGATAATTAAGTCAGATGTATTACTGTCATTTATTGATTTTAATGGAAAAGCTTGTTGGCTTTCACTCATTTTAAACTGACATTTGAATAGAAAGAGACACAAATTTATTGAAATTTATTCATCCTTTTTGATGAATGCGCGTACTTACAATAGAGACAAAACATACAGCTCTCATTTATGGAGAGACAAACAGCAATTTTAAACATTTATGAAAAATAAAAATTCTTTCATCTGTCGATTGTAAAATAGCAATGTTGTAAATGTATGTTATGTACGATGAGAATTGCTATAATATAGCAACAGTCGTTGAGTTCTTTCTGCTCTTTTTCACATGTTTTCATGTCTCTGCTATGTTTAGAATTTTCTCCAGTGTTCATTAACATGCAATGTGAAGCTTAAGTGCATGCACCCAAAGAAAAAAATTAACAATTAAAATATTTAAATTATTGCACCTTAAATTAAATATGAAATCTTTAAATTTAACAATAATGATGCCTCAATTTGAATTTTTAGAACATAACGATCATTTTTTAAATTAACAATTTAAACATATTTATTGTTATTTTCAAACTAAATATAATAATTGC
>JACWBX010004212.1:0-11586 GCA_014622435.1 Polypedilum pembai
TCGTTTAAATCTGTTGGTTTAACTGTCAATGATATTTTTGGAATGTTACGAATGCTGCGCACTGACACAGAAGCTAAATTAGAGTGGAAAAAGGAAAAATTAAAAAAATCGATTAGTTTAATTGGATTTATGCAAAATTAAGAAACATTTTTTATTTCAACAATTGGAAGATTTCTTAAATTACACACAAAAAAGCCAGCGAACATATTTATTTAAAAAAATACAAACAAAAAATTTAATAAACATGAAGCCAAAATCAATTTCAATGCCATGAATTATATTTGAAAAAAAGAGTAAATTTCCACCAAAAAATCCATATTTTCAGGGTTTCTTCTTTTGTACAAATTATGTGCAATTTAAGAAATATTTACAATAAATTATCATCAATGAATTTAAATTTGTGATAAAATTCAAAAATTTAATTTTATATCAACTTTAAAATAAATCAGTAATTTACATACGATAAAATGATCAATTGCATGCAAAATATATGCCCATTGCTAATTACATTTGCAAAAATTATTTTACAATTTTCACTTTGTCTGCACATATCTCTGCACGCAATTAATCAACAACGTATGCATACGACGAAATTATGACAAAATATGAGTTAAAGAAATAAAAAAATAGTTCGTAATTAGAGCAATTTTTAATAAATCGCAAGACGCTCGGTGACAGTGCACTCTTACCCATGTATATCGCGCAATAATAAATTAACATCTAATTAAGAAGAGCGAGAGGAGAGGAAAAGTGAGAATTGTTTTTGTTTTTGCACATAATCAATTTTAATTTTTCATGCAATGGTCGTGAGTTTGTGTGAGTATTGATGTGTTTTTGTATATGTGTGATTAATTTCGATTCGAAGGTTTCATCATTTTTGTTCGTAAGTCCAAATCAGCAAGTGTCGAGTCCATGGAAGAATGAGCTTTGTGTGAAATAATTGTGCCCTTTTGTTGCTGCTGTGTCCGTGATCCGATACTTGAACTTCTACCGCATGACATCATATCCCATTGTCTTATATTCTCTCTATCGATATTCGAGTCATCTCGCAGAATCTCATAAACATCAACGTCAGATGGTGGCGCACATGCAAGCTGTACATAAACATCGTTCTCATCCAATTTAGGGTTCATCATTTGACTTTTGTTTTTTCTTGTTAATGTTCGTTGATGCTCTTCATTCACATAAGTCACATCACGCGTTACTCTACTACCACTAGCAGTTCCAATTGCACTTCCTCGCGTTTTACGCTCAGTTGTTGATGTCGTTGCTACACCCCATTGTTTGTCAGCGTCATTAATTCGCGCTTTATTTGCTGCCGATGTCGATATGCTTTCAATTCTGTCCAAGTCGTCTAATGAGCGAGCATGTCGCTGTGAAACACGCCGCAAACTCTCTCGCCAAATCGCATCCTCCTCCCATAGTTGATCACAGTCCACAGTCGATGTGTCGAGATTTTCATTCTTAGTGTACAATAAATTATCAATGCCAGAAGCAGCAGCAGCATCGACATTAATGTTTTTCTCTTGATAGTAAATTTTATTGTTTGCAAAATCACTCAATGTCGGCTCCTCCTTGTTGACAAATTTCTGACCAAAACGACCGCTACCTGACTCATAGATATTACGACTATCAATACCCTGCTCTTTTTCTGCTTGATCTTTGAGAATTGATGTCAACTGTTGTTTATTAATGACATTGTGAATATGTGAAATATAATTTGAATTCTTTTTAGCAATCACTTGATTATTGAGTTTTTCCATAGCATCACCCGATAAATCTGAATAATAATAAGGTGCAGTATCTGAAAGATTGCTATTATTTCGACTATGACTTGGTTGTGTCATTTCAAAAATAGTGCTTGACTCATCGACATCTATTTGCTGTGCTGACGAATTTTTGCTATCGGCATCATCTTGTAGTGCATCGTGAATTGAAAGATTTTTCTCTTTCAGTGGTTGAGGAGTGATAAACGTCTTGCTAACATCTTCTAGTGAGTCATAATATAAAGAAGCTGAATTTTGCTTTACATGTCTTACTTGTGACTGATGTTCAATCAAATTTATATTCTCATAATGAAGACTAGATGCTGTATCGAGTTGTTGACTGGTGTTTTTGAGACTTTCTGTTAACCATGTGGTTTGTTCTTTACTGAAAAACAAATCACTTGTCTCTAATTTATTTAAATAATGATCGAGCTTTGCATTTGCATTTTGTTCTTCAAATTTAAACATTGCATCGTCCTCAGAAGTTCCTGAAATTGGTCGTGGTCGTGGTGATGAATCAGTGAGACTAGATGATGACTGATTGAGTGAATCAGCACTAATTGACGGCGATTGCAGTTTAATTTTGTTGTACAAATCGAAATCTGATGAAGTATTTGATCCATCATCTGTATTAATACTACAGTTGCTGGCAGTTGAAAAAAGTTTGGCATTTTTCAGTTTTTCAAATTGTGGTAAATTAAGATAGCCACTAGCACTTGATGGGGCCTGTTGCAGTTGTTGTTGTTTATAGAGTTGGTCTTGTAGACTGAAACGGCTTGTTGCTCTGTCACTCAATTGTCTGCTTCCCGCTGACATTGTGCGTTGATGATGAATCAACTCGTTGCTAGTTGTGCTGTTACGTTTGATTGTGTTAAAATTTTCCGATGAGAAAAATACGTCTTCGGTGTCGGGTGGTGACGTTGAAGGAATGGGAGGTGGTGGCACAATTTCACTGTCAGAACTGTCTAAACATTCAGCTAATGGAACATTCTTGTGTATAGAGCTGCTCGTGCTCGCTCCTAGATAATAAGAAGCTGGTCGAAAAGTGTCCGAGAGACTGAAACGTGTTCTTGATTTCATGGCAATCGGCTCTTTTGAAATATCTTCATCATCAGCGTCACTGCTGCTATCTGATTTTATATAATTTTGCTGTGACTGTTTGAGAATGTCAGGAAGGTCATGACTATTGCGTTTTTTCAGTCTCGATGGTCCTTTATCACTATGGCGTTTTTTTGATACAACTCCAGCAGCAGCACCAGCAGCTGAAGTAGCATGAGAAGGTGTTTTATTGTTCTCTGGAGATAATTTTTTATTACCACTATTATCCTTCTCTTTATCGTCATATTTCTGCAACAGCTGTTGTTTTGGATTGGGCAATGGGGGCAAATGTGAAGAAGAAAATGAATTTCGGGTTGCCAATTCCATATACAATGGTTCACAGTTGTCTTTCTTATCGGTTGTCATCACAAGTTCATAGTTTGATGACTGTTTCTCCGATGAATTTGACAAACCACTGCTCATTTCAATATAGGGATTTTCTTCTATTGCATCAGTCGAACTTCTTATCGAATTGAGAATATCCATAGCAAGAATAGACGATTCACTTGCACTAGAACTCAGAATAGTTTTCTTTGGTGTCATAGGCATGTAATGACTTTCAGCATTTATATTTATCGGCGTCATTGGCTCTTCTTCAATGTCTTCAACGACCTTAGTAAATGACTCTTCGCTCTTATCATTATTTTCCGCGAGCAATGCCTCATCTAAATCATTATCAGTGTACTCAAACTGTCCCTCCAAATCGTCATTTTCTTCTTCCTCATCTTCTTCAACAAGCTCTTTGAGTTTCTTCTTCTCTTCAATAACCGAATCTGAGTCTGAATCATTATCATTATCTATCTCAATCTCTTTAATTGTTGGTGAATTTTTTTTGCTATTCAATTCCATTTTTAGATTTGAAGTTGTTTTGTGACTCACACTGTAGTTGTGCTTATAAACAGGTACATATGCACTGCTGTTATTATTATGATTATTAATAGGACTGTTATTATTATTATGACCCTTATTGCTATTACTATTATTGCTCATTGCTTGTGGTGATGATAAATTGTGAATAGATTGTGTGCTAGTGACATTAAGTGAATTTTGGTTGTATTTTTGGGGTTCAGTATCGACACTGAGCTCATTATCGTTTTTTAAAGCGCTCTTAAGTGTTTTCGAATTAATGGTAGTAACAGTGTTGTGAGCGGTAGAAGTTGTTGAAGCTGATGACCTTCCTGCCAGCGTAACACGGTTTTCATCTAAGAAATTTCATCAATGTTTTTGGTTTTATAATTTTGCGCTAATTTTAAATGAATTTTTTTTTTTGTTGAGTGTTAAGTATAGAAAAAATGCTTTTACTGGTGGTTTGGGAGAACAAAGTTGTTTAATCAGTTAAATTAAATTAATTATTTTTTCTACCACCCACTAAACAACCAAAAATTATATAAAATATAAAATAGATGTATATTACGAAAATTACCCCTTTTACCGAACATAATTTTCTTCTTATTCTCTCTCTGTATGTTATTGTTTTAAGTATACTCATTATTTTGTATATATGGTGTGTGTGTGTGTGAGTTAATTAAACCACATTACGTGTTTGCTTATTTTATTTAACTTTTTTTACTCCCTTTCTCTTAAGCATGCAAGTAAAAGAATTTTCGTGTAATTTTTTTTGTTGAAAAAATAAAGAGAAATGACAGTGTGAGAGAGAAAAAATATTAGATAGGAAAATCATTTGGTTTAATTTTAGTCACTAAAGTTTTCTATGGTAATGAAAAAATGGTATCATAATCATTTCTATACTCAATTATCTTTTATTTCGTTGACTGTTGCGGCAAGAAGGTCATCGCCGTTTGCTTCTACACAATAGATCATTTAAATAAGTTAAATCATTAATGAATGAACTCATGAATTAAGAATGTCGAAAGAACTTTGATTTTGTGAACAAATTCTTTCGTGCTTTTCTACTGCTGTTGTTTTCTTCTTTTTTTCTCGCTCTTAAACATTTTTCATTATTCTGCTTTTAAAGTTCTCTTTAAAGCTTTTATTGCGAAAATTTTCAACTTATTTTCATTTTGATAGTTTCAATCGAGAATTTCGTCCATTGAGATTTTAAATTTTCCCGTTTTTATAATTCAAATATTTTCAAAATTACAAAATTTTTTAATTTATTAGTGTTTAAAAGTGTAATTCTATAAAATGAAGTCTGATTCATGAGGAAATCAGCATTTATTACTTGAAATAAAATTTTGAAAATAAAATGATTTCAAAAACTCATATTGTATGTAGCCAGACTTTTCGGAATTCTCTAACAGTCGAATGAAACTACCAAAATTCTTATGAATGAAGAAAAATCTCATATTAGTATTAATGAAGCTTTGTTTGATTTCCTAGAAAAAGCTAAGAAGATTTAGTGCTCCGTTCATTTATAAAAAGAGAAAATAAACTTGTATACAAAACTCTCAATTCCCAAACAAAAGAAGATAAGAAGTTAAGAAAAAGCCCAACCTACGTTTGAAAAGGAGAGAAAAAAGGGAGTCTAAGTAACTTAGTTACAGTAAATAGAAATTATTTGACAAACAAGAGAAATGACGCAAGTAGAAGAAAACCAACTGTCCATTAAGCACTTGCTAGTAAATACCATCTGGACGAATGGTGTGTACACAAAATGTTCCCTTGAGGAAATTTCTGAAGCATGCATAAAAAAAAGCATAATAGAGTAAAAGAAGAAAGTAAGAAGGAAATTTACTCAATTCATTTTACATTTATCACAATGCAAAAACAATAAAGTGAAAAAATGGCCTCAGAGTAGGAAGAGATATAAAAAGGAAATTCAAGTTTCTCTCTTTATTATTAAAATGTATAAAACTATTTAAACAAACATTGCATTTACTCTATGAAAAACTTTACAGAGGAATATTCAACTTCACTTGATTAATTAATTATTCGAAAACTCGTCGAGTGCATGTCAAAATTAGAATGTGTACATAATTCATGTTGTTAAAAATCTCTCTTTTAAATGCAGAATAATGAAAGTGTTAGAGCAGAGAAAAATCTACAACAATAGTTTAATTTCATCAACAGCTGTAAAGAACTCATACATTCTTTTTTTATTTTAAAAAGGCACGTTCGAAATGCTAAGTGGAGTGCTACAGATTGAAAGGTCGGAAACAAATCATCATCATCTCTCCGCTTTCTCGCTCGATATATATTTTATATAAAAAATTTTTTCACTTAATATTTTACGAGGATAAATTGTGATGAATTAGTACTCATAAAAAATATCCTACGTAACTTTGAGGTTCTGCACAGAGAAAAAAAAGTAGAAGCAGCAAACAAAATTTTTTATGTCCAATCTACATAGATAGTGAAAGAAACCACATAACCATTTATACATAAAGATACTAAAAAAGCACAAACTAGCATACACAAAAATTTCTACTATAACAAATTCATTCACTCTCTCCTCCTACTAAATCCTATTGACATGCACTATAAAATTAAATAACAAAATGTGGAGTGAGAAAGAAAAAAAATTCTTTCTCTAAATTGAAAACTCGTACTGATGTGTGGCTTTTTTTGGTGGTTTTATATTTAGTTCAGAAATATATTTAAAAAAGCGAAAGAAGCAGATACACAAAAAAGAGGATTAAGTTTATTTCGTTCAGTCGTCTTTATAGGTATACAACTATGTACAATGAAATTACCAACTCTAAGGCTTCAAAGACAATTAAATTATACACATTTTCTATGTTGAAAATTCGTTTTCAATTTGGAAAGACTTATTAAATAAAATATTCAAATTCAAAGAAAGAAATTTTTCATTCTTATTTAAACTAGTAATTTCATGCATACAAAAATTGTTGCTGTCTTACGAATGAATGATAAAAACAGCAGCAAATGTATAAAAGCATAGCAGATGTAAAGACAAATTGATTAATTCATAAGGAAAATACACTTTTTACTCATCTCTTACTTAATAGAAAATACTATAAAAAGTTTGAAACTAAGAAACGTTATGTGAGTTAAAAAGAAGAAAGAGCAATAATTAAAATGTACGGGAAAGCAGATAGGGATGGAGAGAGAAAAAGTTCTACATATAACACGCTGAAAGATGGGAGTCTTGTAATTGAGCGAAAATTTTCATTTCAGGCTGAGTATTATCTTAGGAAATATTGTAAGTAAATAGCACAAGAGGCGGTGGCAGTGAAATTATTGTGAGCATGGAAAATAAATTTTGAGATCAAGAACCGTAAAGCATATAATTTATTCAGCACGAAATGATCCTTTTCGGCTCAATTGGGAAAAATTGGAGAAAGTGTAAGTAGGAAGAGAAGGTGGAATACATTTTTTATACATCGGTATATAATGGATATAAATTAAAATCAAACACTCACCTTCATCATCAGACGAGTCATCATTTCCATAACCTGAGATGGCGTGTGTGTCAGAGCGACTTCGTTGTAGCGCATGATTGGACTTTTGAGTGCTATCTAGAGTCGCTGATTGATAATAGCCATTACCATTTTGATTTTGAATTGTCAATGGTGATTTTGATGGCAAATGCAAGCTGTTAGTGTTTTGCGGTGCGACTGTCAATTGTGGTCCTTTCCTTGTCAATGGACTTTGAAGCATTCGCTGTTTCCATTCGAGTAGTCGTTTCATTGATTCCTCGCGCTTTCGTTCACCATCAAGCTTTGGATCCTCTTCTTTTTTAGAGTTAGGTAAACGTGCACTGGCCGAGCGTAAAAATTGCTCTTGTTGACTTAATTGCTGCTGCTGTTGTTGAAGATGTTGACTCTTACCGGCATTTTGACGTACACGTGGCACACTCGCTGATCCACTATGAATATCATCATTGATTTCATAACGATTCGCACGCACCATATCAATTTCACGTTGTAATGTTTGAGAACTCATTGATGGATGAAGAGATGTTGTTCCGTCTATAAAAACAGGTGTTCAAAATTTTAAAAATGTCATAAAATGCAATAGTTTCAGGAATTTATAAAAACCGTAAATGAAAATTTCAATGATATTTCTACCGAAATTTTTAAAACTTTTTTTAAATAGTTACTTAGACTTAATGCAAAAGAAGTTCTCTTTACCTTGACTGAAATAAGATTCATGGCCACCTTTATTGGGCACTGTATAGCCTTGTTTCTGCAGATAAGAAGCGCTTTGTCTCATTTTCTCTGCATAATTAGATTCTGAATAATAGACATTATCCTGAGATCTATTAATATCCAAACTTGACTTTGGACGTGGCGCTTGTGCAGGTTCTGCTTTCATTCGTGTCGTTACCGGGTTTCTCGCTTCATATTCGAGAAAATCTGCTGAATGTGGGCGAGCAACCGATAATGAAGGTTTGTTTCTCATTGAAATTTGTTGCTGATACATGGATAGCTGATTCGACGATTGTTGCTCTAGAAAATTAGGTGTGTAGCGCTGGGGCATAGGTGGAATTTGAATATTATTATCGTATTTTGTAGGACTCAATGGACGTCGATAGCTCATCTCAACTGGCTGCTGTTGCTGAGCAATTTGTGGCATCACTTGTGCTTTTCCCAACTGATAAATATCCTCATAATCTCCGAAATTTCTTCTGGCTGACGGTCCATAAGTATCTGGTGTTCTTCTTTCATTATTATAAGCCATTGGAATTGTATTTGACATGAATTTTTGTTGCTGCTGTAATTGTTGCTGATGTAGCATAAGTTTTTGCATATACTGTTCTTGCTCTAATGCACTTCTATGCTCGTTTGGATAAGCAGTGTTATTCTGTTTAAGTGCACTCGGTGATTTGTTTTGTTCTAATCGCATTTGCTGCATTCTTTGCATGAGAATCGGATCAGGTGTCTTGGCTGATGAACGATTTACTTGAGGTTGTCGAGGTTGTTGTTGTTGTTTATATCCATAAATTGGATCTTGTCGCGCTCTAATCTGTCCATACTGATCCATGGCATTCTCAGGCGATGGTGAAGAATAGCCGCAATCTGTGGCTCGTCGTGGTTTCGGTGGAGCATTGGCATAAAGTGGTTGATGCTGTTGCTGTCCACTGTTATCGGAAGCAGGTGTAACTGGTCCAATTCCGCTATTCAATTTTGCTTGTTGTGATTGGAATGTATGAATGCCTGAATCACCAGAATTATCACCAACAGACTGATTATTGTAGGACGATGTGATACTTGGCTGTGATTCTGATTCACTAGATCCTTGCATCATCGCTGCCATAGCAAGAGCCTTCACCCATATTGCCATGTTTTCCATTGTTTCAGCTGCTAATACATATGTCCGCATATTTGTATGCTCACACTTGAATGAATATTTGCGATTGGCCTTGTCATCGGGTGTACATGCTGAGATTTTGTATGATGGCAACAACACAGAACCCATAATTTTCTCCTCCTCTGGTCCTTTGTAGTAAAATAAACAGTATTCGCTCAGCACGAACCAACGTTTTCGCCACACCTTAAGACCTTCAGAGCCTTGTTTCCAAAGCCACCCAGAAAGAGTAACTGGCGCGTTCGGATGGCGCTTAGCAACTGGTGATTTTAAGGAATGAACTGGTTCGCTCTTGCGCTTTTCTAATGGTGCATGAGATGGTGTCGATGGTGTAGCAGGAGAACTGGGTGTGGTAGTTGAAGAATCAGTTGGCGATTTTATTGAATTAGAAGAATTAGTTGTTTTCATTCCACTTAGCTGTGTCTGTACTGCTTGATTGACAACTTGTCCAGGAATGTTTTGTTGAATCATCGGCACATCTGTTGGTGTTTGTTGCTGTTGAAGTTGCTGTTGTTGAGCCAATTGTTTTTGGAATTGCATTTGCTGCTGATGATAAATTTGTTGCTGCACTGCTTGCAATTGTCTCTGTTGTGCCATTTGTCTTTCATTCTGTAGCATTTGAATTTGCTGCTGTTGAGCTTGAATTGCATTGTTTATCTTCATTGGTGACGCTTGAGCAGGCTGATATTGATTAGATAAATTAAGACTCGACGGAGGTATCGTTCGATTATTTAGCTGCTGTTGCTGCATTGCATGTGGTACATTATTCAATGACGACATATTTGACATTGATGAAGTCTGACTTGGAAAATTTGAAAGCGGAGGATTCATTTGTTGTCGCATTGCGAACGTTTGTTGTTGATGAATGAGCGCCTCATTTTGTGTTCTAATTTGTTGCTGAACTTTTTCTTGCTCGAGTGCTTGAAATTGTTGCTGCAGTCGAAGATTTGAGGTCGGATGCTGATGAACACCCGGAAAATGATTTGCCAAACGCGATTGATGATGAGCAGCGTTTGTACTCTGATAGATTTGATCATGATAACCTAATTGAGCATTTGCTTGATGTTGCTGTAACGCTGCTTTGTGCAAAAGCTGCTCCTGTGGATTTATATGGGCAAAATTTGATGCCAATGACTGATACTGTGGATAGTTTTGGAAGACAGGTGATCTCGATGGACGGAAGTCATGATTCTGTAATTGTGGAGGTTTTGTCTGCGGTGCCAGATGTGAATTTGCTTGTTGCAGTGCCTGCAGCTTTTTGCTGTCCATAGTTGCAAATTGTGGATCGATCCTGCAATAAAAAGAAAAATTTTGTTATTGATAAATTTCAATCTCGGATATGTTTTTGTATAAAACTAGCAGCAGAATGAGAAAGTGAAAATATCAACCACATTGTGTATTATGGATTAGCTTACCAATCCCATAGTTGCCACAAACACGATGATAACATGATTCAAGCTGATAAGCAATTTTTCTTTTAAACTTATTTTAAAACTCGTGGTAATTTAATCTCTAACTATGAATATATATTTTTAACTGAATTGACTTTGCCACTTTACGTCTTTCTATTGGTAGAATAAAGATTTTTTATACACAATTATTTCATGATCCATCTTCACACTAATATTTGTATTGTCTTATTTCACAATTCATTTTTCATAATTCGTTCTTCTTCTTGTCAATTTCTCCATCTTGTCGTGCGCAAAATAATACAAAATTCCATTATGTTTTCGTAGAAATTTACGTATATTTATCTTATATTGTTTTCTATCTCTACTCGTCTCGACTGTTTACTAAACACTAAACACACAATGAAAAAAGAGAACAAAATGAATTCTCTTTGGCAAGCAAAAAAATATAAATTTATTTATATGATAAATTTTTCTTTTTTTATTTTTCTCTTCTTGACTGCATTACGCATTCAACGATCATCATCATCGCACATCGTCATATTATTGTGATGAGTGTGAGTGCGAAAAGAGCAGGAGAAGGAGTAAAATTGATATGTATATGAGAATGCATAAATAAGGTAGAAAGGAGAATGAATGAGAAAAATACATTTTGTTGTTACTTTGCGAATGTCACTCGTTTTTGGATGAGTGATGAGAACAATCTTAATGATTTGTAACGTTTGCTTTGAGTTTCAAATATTTGCCAATTCTGTTCTCTTTAATTTTTCTAAAAAGCAAATCCTCAATCATTCAATCACTCAAAAAATTCTTCATTTTGTTCGCTAAATAACAACCAAGGAAGTAAAAAAGAATTCTTCAGTTAAAACAAAAAAAAAAAAATTAATTTTCAGTTTCATAAAGTCAAAAAAAAAAAAAAATCATGTTGTAAAAAAGTTTCTTTCGTACTAAAAAATATTAAAAAACTCTCTACTTTTCAATATAATGAAAAAATATTTTCTTTTTTGTTTTCTTCACTCATTCATAACGCGTTACTTAGTGTAGAACGAAAATAAGCATATTAAAGAATTAATAAATTTTGT
>JACWBX010004212.1:11606-38358 GCA_014622435.1 Polypedilum pembai
TATGAAATAAAAGAGAAATTCTAAATTTTAGATAATATTTTTTGCATCATTCGCTCGTTTGCTTCTTTTCGTTTTTTTCGTTTTTTTCGTTATTTTCGTTATCTTTCGTTTTTTTGCATCTTTCGTTGAGGCTGTTTTCCCCCTGGTTCTCTTTAATTTTTCTCGAGGGGGTGACAGCTTCGAAGAAAAGGAAGAAAATCGAAAATGAAGAAAAAGTGTAGAAAGACCAAAACAAAACAAAGTTTTGAAAAATTTCTTAAATTTTCTTGAATTAGGTTTCTTAGACCTATTAAGATTGTTTTTGCCAATTTTTTAAGTCTATACTGAAAGTTTGAGAACTCAAATCTTCGTAAATCATGAAATATTTATAAAATTAACAAAAATGAAAGTGTAGAAAAGTGTAGAAAAACGAAGAAAAGAGAAAAAGGGAGAAAAAATTTAAATTTTTCTTCGAAGCTGTCACCCCCTCGATTTTTCTAAAAAAGCAAATCTTCAAACATTCAATCACTCAAAATATTCTTCATTTTGTTCGCTAAATAACAACCAAGGAAGTAAAAAGAATTCTTCAGTTAAAACAAAAGAAAAAAAATTAATTTTCAGTTTCATAAAGTCAAAAAAAAATTCATGTTGTAAAAAAGTTTCTTTCGTACTAAAGAATATTAAAAAATTTCTCTCTACTTTTCAATATAATGAAAAAATATTTTCTTTTTTGTTTTCTTCACTCATTCATAACGCGTTACTTAGTGTAGAACGAAAATAAGCATATTAAAGAATTAATGTGTAGGAGAAGAAAAAATTTCGTGCCTTTTCTTCAGACTTGTGTTGCAAACGAAGGCCTATAAAATTTTGCACATAACATAGAAGTTTCTTAAGATTCTGTTTTTACGACTATACTTCTATTTTAAAAAGAAAGAGAGAGAGAGAAAACCTTTTCATCAATGCCATTAACCTTTCCTATCCACATATATAGCACCACCAGTGATACTTAGAGCTCATTTTATGCTCTCATTTCATAGATCATGAATTTTCCTTCCTTAGAAAAGCATATTGCACGCACATCTCATTTTGTTTGTATTTAAGTAATGTACTTAACTCATAAATCACCATGAATATTCTATCATTTTAGTTCTGCTCGAGTGGATCAAATAAGTAAAGCACTGCCTATATGAGAGTGAGGTACATACATGTGTTCATTTTTATGAGCGATGTATATATTTAGATTGGCATGTCGAATGAAAATGTCGATATATGATATTATGTGATGATGGCTGATTTGTGCACAGTGTGAAATCGCAACACTAATTCTATTGACAGCATATAGACTTTCAAATGCCTATAAATCCTATTTTTATTTCAGAGATTTATTACTGTTGCATTTATGAAAATATTTTTTAAACTTTCTTTTGTCAGATAAGATTGAAGAAAAAGAATAATTATTTGGAATGCGATGCATAATGATATAAAATGTTGAGAAATATTTTTTCGATTAGTTTTTGAATTTGCGATATTTTACGTATGCTTTCAAAATACATTAATATTCATCGCACTTATAGGCATTCAATCGCAAACATACATTCACAAGTATAATGGCAGCAAGCAAACTCGATAAGCTTTAATTTATTCATTCAATCTGCTGCCGATAAAACTTCAAATCGAAGGGAAGTTTAAAAATTTCATTTTATGTTACATGAATTTATGTCTCCTGTGAGATGACGATGAAGGCACGATGCCAATATCATCGACATCAGTTTCCATTGAAGCGTGGCTGATATAGGCGAGAAAACGAAAATAAAAATAATTTTTTATCCCGCGACACAGGAAAAAGAAAAATAGTAAAATTGCCATCAGCAACAAAAGCGGAGGCGACATGGAATAAAAATATTATTTATACAATTCACGTGCTTCTCGTTTCGTTTCACATTTTTTCGACGACGCTACCCAGAATAAACAGAAAAAATTCTCTGCGGTTAGAAGAGAGGCAAAGAGCGAATGAAGGGAATAATATGTACACATTCTTATAATATCTGAACTCATTTTTGGAATAATAAAATCAATAGATGATAATGGATAATCTGAAATTGATATGCGCCATACGAAAGAACGAAAAGGATACATATAGTACTTCACTTCACATATACATATAATTTATGATATAATCTTTAAGCTTTCAGGAAGACAAGTAGAATGTACATGTTGTGAAAATAGCTTAATGGCATGATGGTGGGATGTTGTTGTGTGTATATGTGTGAATGCTAGAAGCGATTGGCAGCCAAACTTAACGTTCAAATGAAATAAAATCACAAGGTAATGTCGTAAGCACAATTGATAGCAATTTCAATCTCAACGATTTCTCTCGGGGAAATGTGACTTTAAGGGCGATTGTAGCAAAAATTGAGATTCAAGTCAGATTTTATCATCATTATGGGTGCCAATTGTCCACTTCACTTTCATTTCTTTACACTTTATCTTCATTTGAGTAATCTTCAGTATTAATTTAACAAAATGACAGCATTTTGAGAAACATTTCTTTTTCAAGGTCTAAAAAATATCTTTCGTATTTTTAAGCTCAGATATTTGTTATGTGGTGAAAATTATATGGCTTTGAATTATAGAAGACTGCAGAATTTTTCGACCCACACATTTAAAATACATAAAATCATGACTTTGTCAAAAAAAAGGACTTTTTACGTATTAACATTTATTTTCAAAAAGGAAATTGACAAAGAAAAACATTTCTTTGAATTTTATTATGTTTGTTCGAAGCCGATTGAAAATAAGAGTATTGTTTTCAATGAGAACAAAAAATAAAGTTGAAAATCTTCAACAACAACATTGTTTATATTTTTTGTGAGCAAACTGACATTAGAAAGAATCGATAATTTTTCCTATTTCTATCTTAAAAGTGATTACAGTAGAAAGCAGACACATGTGAATGTCACAAAAGTAATTTTTTCCTCTTGGAAATTCTTCTCGCTTTTGCCACATACATTTCTATGCATTACCTACTTCTTTGCTTTTATACCTATCTATATCTCAAGAGAAAGAAGGAAGGCGGCACAGATAAAATTATGCAAAAGGCGAAAAAGAGGAAGATTATAATTCATTCATAACTCAATTGAGGAAAATTGTATATTTATGTGTTATTCATAAAGCTCGAGATTTTATCATGACTTTTTGAGAAATTTA
Organism: Polypedilum pembai; assembly: GCA_014622435.1. Taxonomy (NCBI): domain Eukaryota; kingdom Metazoa; phylum Arthropoda; class Insecta; order Diptera; family Chironomidae; genus Polypedilum; species Polypedilum pembai. The sequence continues at coordinate 14,793 of JACWBX010004212.1, forward strand.
AAAATCACTCGAGACTAACAAAAAAGAAAATAAAATTTTTCATTGTAAAATAACAATTTTATTCTTCTTTTTTTTTTCAATCAATTTTTTGAAGCTTTAAGAATTTCACTCTTGTGTTTAGTATTTATGAAAGAATCATAGCGTAACATACATGAAGCATTCTTTTTAACATTTAGAAAAAATAAAATGTTGCTTATAATTTATTCAACAGCAATTGTAGAAAATTAAAATCGTTTTTCACACCAAAAGATTCTTTTTTGCTTTTTTCCATTTCATTTCCACTCCCTTTAGCAGTGAAATAATGAGATATAAGTACTATATAATGTCTTCATCAACATATGTGTATTTAAATGCGATTTTAAAAAGAGTTTTTTTTTCAGAATTTAATAAATCTTTAATGCTTGATTTGTTAATGAGATTTTTCTACATTATGATGAGAAAATAAATAATAAACAAAATATTGCATCAAATTTCATGTTAAATCTCAATTTGAACTAATAACAGAATAAAAAATAAAATGCCAAAATGAAGATATCAAAAAAACACTTTTTTGCACATTCAAATATGTCTTTGACTAAAACAGCAATTTCACATTATAATGATTTATTCCATGAATTTATTGTCTCTCTTCTCTGTATGCTAATGAATCCATTTCAATGATATGTACAGATATATAAATTAACAATTCTTTTTATAAATTATATGCTGAAGTACTAAAGTCATTATGTCAGCCATAAAAACATCGAAAAAGCGACACAATAAATATAGAAAAGAGACAAAGTTCATGCATAATCGTTGTCTGTCTCTGCAAAAATGTCTATATATGTGCACAAGTTTCTCTATAGTCATTCTTTCAGTCACATAAATAATTTTCGTTATGTTCTCTCTGTTTCTCTTTTCAATTGTCTCATTTCTACCATCAAATTGAACAGTTGTTTTATCCAAAAACAAAAAAAAGAAATATCAAATGAGCGTGTGGGAGTGTATTTCATTTTGTACATAAATCATGTTTTATTGCTCTTTCAATGACGAATTCCAATTATAATCAGGCTCACAATACATAAAAGAGCGTGCTCTCAACAAAAGGTTTAAACATATTTGTTCTTTCGATGTCTGCAATGAATAAATCAACATAAAGTGGCCACAACAAAATGAAATTTAATACAAATAAAACATTATACAAATTTGGTTTATATTCTCTTCAGGTCAATTAAGATTAACCAATTTTTTTTTGAAAAGGACATTATATTGATAAATCCTCTCACAAACAATTAAATAACGTAAAAGTTTTATTTTTATTAGTCATTCTCTTTATCTGCATCACAAAGTGATGATTGGGTTTAAAAAGCATAAATATTTCATTAAATGACATTGCAATTAATATTTCTCGTAGCAAATATTTGCTCATTTATTTCATATTTATGACAAAAATCATCAGTTTTTTTATTCACATCAATTTGCTTTCATTTGTGATACGGAGTGAGAGAAATTTTGATTTTATGTGATCATCATGAATTTTTGATGTGGTTTAATGTGCCAAAGTTGTTGTTAAATTCATATAAATATTGATAAATGAGTTTCTAAAATAGCATCAGTAGTTTAATCCTTATTTAGGTAAATTATTTATCAGAGAAATTAATCCTCATTCTATAAAAGAGTGAATAAACTCTTTTATCATAGCAAAGATGAAACTTTCTCATTATATGCAAAATAAACAATCTATAATCAGGCTTCTCATATACATGTGCAAACATACTTACAACCACCATTATGCATGGTAATTTTCACTCACTCTATGTGATTTTAAATTACATAAAATCAAATATTTTATCAACACATGAATAGGCTTAATTATAATTATAGTTTTCAATTGGCAAAATGTGCAGTACCATCTAATTAGCATCACTTCGTTGTTTGCTTTCAACTGTTTACCGCACCCTTCGGCTCTTTGGTTGATAAAGTGTAAGCGTGATATCTCTCAAATTGAATTTCACATCAGCGTTGAAATTCCATCGCACAATTTTATCACATTTAACATTGTGAATCTTTCTTGCTCTGTGTACATGTAATGCAAAGACTTGAAATCTTATTTTACACAAATTCCTCTTCATCTCATCCGCTTCTGCTTGTTACTGACTGCTATAGCATGGTGTATATGGAGATAAATGAGGTGTTGCTGTTTATTCAATTTTTTATGCTTTTGCATAAACATTCTAAACCGAATGTGTCCAGTTAAAGCTTTCTCAATAAAATAAAAAAAAATATTCAAGTCATCCCAATTCATCCTTCATCATATCCTTTTCTTCTACGCCTCAATCATTGTATAATATTTTTTAACATTAAATGAGAGGCATAACAATCTGATATATGTATGAATGTGGCAGCTGAATCAGCCGATAAACAATAAAAAGAAAATCTTTCAAACACATGTCGATAAGAAAAGTCTGAAAGCATTATCTGATGACATAAGAGAAAATTATTAAAACTAAAATTTATTGATAGCAACATAAAGTCAAATCTTGCCACCCTTATGACACAGTTTTTCTATACTGCAATGTTCTTATTGCCAAAACAAGCATACACACATACATACACAAGAAAAAAAGAAACGTGCTATTGATTGAAAGTTATAATAAAATAAAACATTGAAAGAAAGAAATTGAGGTCGAAGGAGCGGAGCATAACTGCAATATGCCATACATGCACAACACACAATGTATGCAATGAATGCATAAAGCAGAAAATAAATAGAGTGAGATGCAACGGAAGAGAATAGTAGATAATTGTCTTTGTCTACTGCTCTAAATTTATTTCTGTTTTTCATCACATAACCAGCAGCGCCAATAAAATTTTAAACATTTGTTTATTATTCATTCATGTGCATGAATGTCTGTCAGTCAGCCATCTAAAAGTGTTTATTTGAGTAATTTAAATGTGTTTATACGTTTCTACAGATGATAGTTAATAGAAATGATAGAAAAACACTCAACTTTTATGTCTTAACAAAAACTTATTAAAAAATAATGAAGATAATGAAAAAAAACTTTATAATTTTTCTTGCAGATAAATCTATGCAAATAAACACAAAGTTCTTGAATGAAAAAGTTTTTAACTACTTTACAAAACTGAAATTAGTTATCTATTTTCTCACTCTTTCCGTAATTTTGTTCTCCTTTTGCGAAAAATTTCATTTGAATTGCACATGGGAAAGTTTGCATGCCGCTGTTTACCGAGTTACTAAAATTAGTTAACGAATATTATGCCATGCGTATAAATACAACAACACTTCCTGTGTATACAAACATAAACCAAATTTTATCAACCATTTCTAGGTTGGTAACTAGTTTAATTTTTTACATATGTGTGGTCTTCCAAAGACAAAAAGAAGGTTTGTAAAAAAGTTCTTTTCAAAATATTGATTTTATTGTCCTTTTGTTCAATTTTTCAAAGTTACTACAAACTGAAATTGTTGAGTAAAATTTGATGAAGACAAGGGTATGGAATATTGAAAGAAAGTTCTCAAAACTTTTCTTTTTTGTTTTCCATCTTTATGTGAAATGAATGTATGTAAAAGTAATCTAATAACATCAATTATAGTAATCATCATCACAGTAATAACCACATTTATGCATGTGACTGACATCAATGACTCATAATTTCAAAGACTTTTCCATTTATTTTGTTCCAAGTCAATCACAACCAAAGATTTGATGTCATTGCAACCTAAAAATTATTCTATTCTTTTTCACACATATTAGAACGCTGTCTAGAACATTAATGACTTGTATACATGTAGGAGCGATTATCACACAATAGAGTTACACAATGTGACAAACACACATAAAAAATTATTCAGTATTATATTTCAATTGAAATTTCTTTTCGGGACACTCCCTTGAGCCAATTATTATTCATTCCCATTCAATAACTCTACGCTCGTAATTATTCATACGTTAACATACATGAGAGAATTTTTTCAAACAAATAAAATTTATTACAAAGGTTGATGAAAAAGAAAGAATTTTTATTGTCTCGGATAGAATGATAAAAATCTGCAAATTAACTTTAAAGTTTATAATATTTTTTGATGGGCGTCAATTTCCGTTTGTTTTACTTTAAAATTCAGTAATATTCCTCTATATGCCGATTTATTCAACACCTAATTCACAATACAACGACAAAGAACGATGAGTTGAGAAGAACTTTTTTTTTCGTGAATAATATTTTTAAACTTTTAAATTGAAATTTTTTTATTCCTCTATATGAACGTCACATAACGCTTATTGCGATGTGTCATTTTATTTTTTTCTCTTTTTATGTAGCATCTGGTAGAACAGCATCATGCATAATATATTCTTCAATCGATTTTCAAAAGGGAGAGAGAAGAAATTTTTATACAATGAAAGCAGAAAAGTTTCTTTCCTCTTTCTCTCTTTCATTTTTCTTGTTTTCAAAATATATATTTTTGTATCATTTTCTATGCGCTACTGCTGCTGAAGAAGCGAAGCAAAAAAAGTTTTTTCATCAATTTTTTCTGTGGGAAATTTTTATTTCAAAGGGAGCGAAATTGAGTTAATTGACAAAGTTTTTTGACAATTTTCGAGGTTTAAAGTTGTCATGAAAGTATGAAAATTGCAATTCTTTTTTTTAAAATTAAAATGTCGAAAAATTTACCAATTTTAATGTTGTCTGAGCAATTTTCCATCTTAATTCAGTAATTAAAAAGTTCAATAAACTATCAACCCCTATTTTGCACCTTATTAGACACAAAAATAATATTGCAAATATGTTCTCGCTTATGTTACCCGTTTTATGATTATTGAGTGTAATATACAATTAAAAAGATGGTAACGATGAGTTTTTATTCTGAAAATATTCAGGAAAAAAGCAATTTTTAAATCTACGAGATATTAATTTTACGGTGGATCTTTCGAGCTCCAAAAAATTTATTGACCATTAAAAATAATTGAAAAAGTGGAAAAAATTTACGCATTTAAATTATGAACAGTTCAGTTGATCAGCAAAATTAATGTTGTTATTGTTGTTACATCACGAGCAGGTGCGAGTCATTGGAAACTACAAAAGGTTTTAAAACAGCAGCAACTTTAAACAAAATGAAATTAAAGAAATAAATTTTTTACTCGCAGACATATTATTCTCTAACAACAGACATCACTTAATCTTGCTTACATTGCTTCTCTCTCTCTCTCTTTTGCAAATCTCATCATTTTATTTATACAGAAACGTCAGCTTACATAATGATTATGAATAAACTCTTATTTCTCGGTCTCTCGAAATTTAATTAAGAAAATTAAAGACAAATTAAATTTTTCATCGCCATAGAAATTTCATTTCCTTCTTCATCAATCTTCATCGTCAATTACTCGTTGATTTCCATATCGAAAATAAGGTTGGAAAGTTTCTCTCTGTGTGAGATAAATTAAAAAACGGAAAAATTATCAATTTTCACACAGATTTAAAACGAAAAAATTTATTTCACCATTGACATTAATTGAATGGTGTGTACAAGTTTGCTGATTGAATGTGGCAAAAACTCAATTATCAAATTTGAACTTGAACAAATTTTTTAATAAAAATTAAAGTTTTCACTTTATCTGCCCATTTTTTGCTCATTTCTTTATTTATTAAATGATTCATGCCTTTACCTTTCGTTTTACACAATAGATAGATTCAATTTTCCGCTCTTCCACTTATAGCTCGCCATAAGTGAGAGATTCTTCTCAGTTAGAAGCAAAAATGATGTCAGTAAGAAAAAGGAAGTGAAAGTAAATAGAACTGGAAGCAATTCGAACAACATAACCATTCAATTGAAAGAAAAAATACTCGAGCTTCAAATCAAAATATGCAATTACGAGTCCAACTCAAATTGATTCATTTCCGATAAAAAAAAAGCATAAACAAAGAAATTTAATAAAAAACATGGTTAACGGTTAAAAGTTCATGTGTGTACGAATATACTTGAGTTGAAAATTCAATTGGCCAATTCCTGTAGGATTGCAAGTTAACCTGCACCTGAACACTTCAATTTCATGGACAATGAGAAAATTATACTCTACGGAGGTTTTTCTCTCTCTTTGGGACTAAACTCGACATACACAAGGTCAATTTTTATTTTGGCTCTAACGTGCAAAGCTAATCAATAAAATAAAAAAATATTGCATGAGCTATACGCATATCTCTCACGAGAACCAACAACAAACACAACGCACAGGAAAAGTTTATACATATAATCAAAGGTGGTGGGTTTGAAAAATCCCTGTCGTCTATTGTTGCTAAAGGCCACATGCCACCATTCTCTCGCATGCCAAAAACGACTTTAGAAGTGTTTTCGTAGATTGGCTGAGGCAAAAGCTTCATTTGCACAATAATCAAAAAAGTATATATGAGATGAACAGTATTATGTGTTATGTTTCGATTTTAGATATTAAAATATTTAGCTTTATTAATTAATATCTCCCAAAGTATTTTTGATATGAGGCGTGATTAGCGACAATTTTTTCCCCTTTTAGAAGCGAAAAAAAGTTTGTATTTTGGATTTTGAAGTTAAATTATTACAACTATAAATATTCTTGTTTAGTGTTTCTTCTTCTAACGAATTCTAATGTTAGTCGAAAAACGAGAACCAGTATTAAATTTCTTAATTATTAATAGAAGCATTTTCTCTAATTACAAATAATAATTAAAACATATTGTAATTTTTGTATTTAAATTATTCATTGCCATGTAACGTGCATGTATTACGAAAGGCGGTTGCTGACAACAATAGTAATGTAATCACAAAACAACAACAACATTTTTGGGACGTTTTGATTAATGGCTTTTTAAGCTCATTTATAGTTTTCGTTCGTGCTTTCCAGTAAAGTTAATGCAATTTTTCCCCTTCAAGCATTTCTTTTTTATGCTTAAAGATTTTATTTGTTATTATTTTCTTACTTATTCGCCTTTTTCCTTTTACAGTTTATATAAACTTTTTAAATTTACATGCTCTCATACACAAAATTAAAGCTTTTTTTCGTTTCTTTATTCTGATTTCTTTAACTTTCTCATAAAAGACTACAAAATTTAATTAAAATTTGACGAATAATGGAACCTAGTTATGGCAGTAAAAGAGACAATGATTGAGTGAATCTTACAAACATTTAAGTCTGTAATGGGCTGTTCCTACTCTGCCATAATGATATCATATCAGCCACATCTTCTTTATTTAAAAAGAATCTTTTCCCATTTAAGAGTAAAATATACCGACAAACACACACATACTTAAAGTTCATAGCATTTCTGGCATCGTATCTATGTAAAAAAAATGTTGAGTTATCCTTTCATTATTTTTCTTTCATTCAGTCTTTGCTTCATACTCTCATTTCGTGTGTGTGTGTGTTGAATGAATCAGCATAAAATTTACATTTCAAATGTGAAATATGAAAAGGAAGAAAGGAGCTGAGTGAGAGCTTAAACAAGTGATGAGAATAAAGAAGAAGAAGAAAAAAATCAATGAAATTACGAGTGAAAAACTCGAACGCCAACGATGGCAAGCAATGAAAAGTAAATTTCATCTGTAAGCGGCAGCAAAAGTAATTTTATTCTTGATTCATGAGAGAATTGTGTGCTTCTAAAGATAAACAAGTGTAAAAACGGAAGAGTTGAGTATCTAAAAACATTAAAATTCTGCCGCCTATATAATATTAGAGAGTGAGTAAAATTTTTTTCATACGCATATCACTTCATGTTGTGAGTAAACAACATGTCACCATATATATGTATACACACAAATTCATATCGGGAGTCATATTTTCGCGTTTTATTGTCTGCACCCTCCGCCCCATCGCGTCTTCGTCTCACACAACCGACGTGTCTCAAAGTTCTTTGCACAAAGTATTTATGCGCGATTAACCTCCTCCACAAGACTGCTTGCTTGCTCAACTCTAGACGACGACTCGTTTTGCTTCTTTAATGTGAGCTGTCTACTGTCGCATTCTGCCTGAAGCTATTGCCACACTGTTATAATGATAATACGGGTGGAAAAAAGGGAAATGAAACTCAAGCAACCGACATGATTTGCTAATCCTCTTTCGTATGTTTTCCAAGGGAAGATGATATCGTTGGGTTTCATAAGCAACTCACTTTTCACCTGAAATAACTTCCTTTTGCCATCCCTTTTAGTTTGTAACAATAAGTCGCATTAAAATTTGAAATTCTATAGCCTCTATGTGGAGGCAAAAGTAATTTAAATGAAATTGAATTTCCACGACTGACTGCGTTAAGTTGAGGAGCTCGTTGTATAGCTTCCTTGAATTTTTAGACTTATAAGTAAGCATGCAGTCGACATTAAATCTAGTGTAAAATTCTTACTCAAAGAAGTCAGTAGACAAGTAATTATATTCGGATATTAAAGTAAGTGACTGATTGCTTCGTTACTAAAAACATCGATAAAAGCTGATTTAAAAATACCGATATGATGTAATTTTAAACTAAATTTTAGATTTTTCGTTTCAGTAAATTTTATTCACAAATTTTCGAGGGTTTATTTGAACTTCTTCTTTTTCGATTTATCAATAATTACAGAACTAAAAATTATGTATTGATACGCAATAAAACAATCAATTAAAGACACGAAATTACGCAGCGAACTTTCTTTCTAAATGCTCTTGAGAATCGAATTTCTTAAAAATATATATCGTCATTCAATGGAATATGAAGAGGAGAAAGATCAATTGATTCTGTAAATGAAGGAAAAAGGTTTTGCGAAGCTTTATCCATCCATCAAAACTTTTGTTTTCCTAAAGATAATGAAAAATAGAAAAGAAACTGCCTCAGCAGAGAGGTAGTGTAGGAGTAATCTGCCAATTTCCATTAATAATCATTGTTTATCGATGAGACAAGAATACACATACAAAGACTATAAGTCTAATAGTAAGCAGGGACACCCATATACCTCACCATTATATTGCCTGACCCACATAATAAACAACAATGTACTTCAAAATTCATGGTATTCTCATAGACATACAAGCAAAAGTTTTATATATGCTGCTGTACATGTACATGTACATATTAAACTTCTATCTCTAAGCATTATCGACATATATGAGAAAAAAGAGAGAGAGAGGGTAGTGAATATATCAATGATGTATGACTGAGAAAATTTCATACGAAAGAGAGAAAAGAATTTTTTCATACAATGGGTGGCAGATGGAAAGGATAGAAGTCACCAAACAACCCACATACATACACACACAATATATAAAGTCATGGAAAAAAATTTGAAGAAGAACTTCGCCTTATTTTGTTCGATGGCAATGAAAAAGAGGCAAGCACGTAGGAGAGGAGTAAAGACGAGTAGTAAATAGCATCATCACAGCAGGGATTGTAAACTCTCGTGATCCACACAAATAAAAAACATTGCTGTCACACACAGCGATTAAATGGGCGGAGAAATTTGTATTTTGGAAATGATGAAAATTGCATTTTCAGAGTAGATTTGCGGACAGATTTTAAATTCTCTTGGGCGTTATGTCAAATGATAAATTTCAATTAGAATTCGATTGACATAGGTGACAATAGTTTATAACAATTGTATGCCTATCTCAAAAGCATGCAGTTGAATATTTAATTAGAAAAATTTATCTGCATGGAATATTCACTCAAACAAGATGTCAATTAGCGATAAAACTTACGTTTCTTTTACACCATTTCTCATAGAGAAAAGATTTAAAAATATAAGAGTGTGACAACCTCATTTTAAGGAAAAATTAAGGAAAAGAAACGCTTTGCAGATAAACGGAAGAAAAAAAGGAATGCCATGAAGATGATGATAAAACAGAAGCGAACAAGATCATGGCACACGTTGATGATGTCGCATAAGTTTTTCTTCTACTAAATAAAAAAATTGCAATTTCATACTACGGCTGCTACCTTAACTATTATTTGTTGTCATGCGTTAGGTAAAAACTAGAAAAAGTTTATTCATGCCATCACAGTAAGGGTGAAGTTTAAGAAAGAAAATTGTATTTAATGAATGAAAATAATACAAATTTTATTCATGTCAACGACTAAAATGTTATAAAAGTATGCGCATGATATTCTCTCTTTTTACTTTCACATACACGGCACACACAGTTCCCAATTTATATATTTTCTTTTGCCTATTGCCGATCATTTTATTCACCACCCACAAATTCTCTTTTTTCTCATTATTCCCACTTATTTCTGCTCTCTCTCTCTCTCTCACCCACTGTTTCCGTATTCAAGTCGATGGAATGAAAAAGGCACAGTCAACCGACTTTAAAAGAGGCCTATGTTTTTCATTCAGTGGGCAATATACTTTAATTTAATGGAACGTAAAGGAAATGAAAGCGACTCTGGAAAAAATTAAGATTTATATAATCGGAAAATTTAATGCAATTATCTGATGCGAGGAAGAAAGTCACAAATGAAGAAGGTAGGAAGTGATATATTTAGACAAATAACAACTCGCTTGTTGTCACATCTAAACTCAATTAATTGATAAAGATGTTCCTTATGCAGCGCCTCGCACATGTAATTTTTCTCCCTCTAGTCAAGGTGTTAATTGAATTAGATAGAATTTTAATCCCTGTTTATTTCACATCAGTAGCAGACACGGCATATTGAAAAAGAAAATTAAAGGAGGGAAAAAATTCATGAAAATGGCATTTCGTGTACATTAGCCACAAAAAACAGATTGAAAAAAGATATTAATTTTCATAAACTTTTTTGATGAATGATATAGATAATGATATGATTTATATCATATTTCTTTATGTTAAATATTTCAGTTTAAATTGACGGTTCATTTAATTTATTTATTTTGAAAACTTTTTAATTAAATTGTTATTTTTTAATTCGAAAAAAATTCAACTTGACAAATTTTGAGTAGATTGTTGAAAATTGGTTTGTAGAGGTAAAGTTTAGAGTTTCAACATTATTTACATAGTTCTACCCACAACCACAATCGTTTCTTTAGAATTTTATCAAATGTAAATATCAACCAAAAAATGGCAAAATTCACAAACCTAAAATTTATTCTTTTTGCAATTAATTAGACTAATTTTTAATTCACATTCAAATTAAACCATAGATAATTACTGTAATTGAGAAGGCTATCAATTACATCAAACAGCAATTCATCTTTGACAACGATTGTATCGAACTATATTTCTCTTGAAACATCAAAGAATTGTCGTATTAATTAGAGTGTAGCAGATTTTTATTTCAATTAAATCAAAGCAGCAGCAATTAAAAGAAGGGCATTGTAGAATGATGGAAGTGGTACTTGACTTGAAAGCACTACCTATTATAGTAATTAATTGAAAAATGTTTATTTCCTCAGTAAAGATGTTTCATTCATTTTTAGAAAATTGTTCACTTAGAAAATCCTTCGTTCACAGTCGAAGAAGAAAATATATGATTCTTATGTGAGCGTGTTTTTCCATACATACAAAATGTACTGTTTAAATTATGCTTGATAGCTTCATATTATTCTTCAACTACACAGGTCAATTCACTTGTATGTGAGCAAGAGTTTTTTCTCTCTCTCTTTAATATTAAATTCCATCATGCACTCAAAATTCTTTCCCTTCTTCTTTTCTTCTTCCTTTATATACATTCATATATTTTCTCTCATTTTCTTTTCTTGAATACGAAATAAAAACGTGAAATTACTGAACAGAGAATAAAAGGGAGAAGAAAATGTAGGCGAAGGGAAGAAAAGAAAAAGTTCACCCACAATCTAAATCACAAAAAAAAAAAATTTAAATGGGCACAGAGCTTTTGGCACACATTTTCTTTTCCTCTCTTTCTTATTTTACATAGCAAAAATTTTACTTTTATATTCACTATTCACAGAAATTAAATAAAAAGTTTTAAAATCGAACTATTGCTGTTATAAAAATTTATTTTCTTTTGTTTGTGAATTTTACAAATGAAAAATAAATAATAAAAAAACACACAAAAATTTATTTCACCAAAAAAACATTTTTTTACAAAAATTCTCATCACTATTCGCATTAAATTCTTACAATTTTAATGTTTGATTTCGAGTTTCAAAACAATAAATCGAACAAAAACTTAAATTTCACTGTGAAAAGTTTATTCACTTTTTTTTATATTGACGTGATACACGTTAGCCGAATTGACTGTTCAATTGAAAATTCCGATAGAAACTGAGAGAGAGTGTCTGTCGTGAAAATGTCGGCAGCAAAGGGAAAATCTCAGAAATATGTTTCTTATGATAGTGGAAACCAACACAGTCGCATTAAGAAATTGAGCAAAAAGGGAAGCCAAAATCTAGTACTTTATGCTTTTTTAGAGAGAGAAAAAGAGCGTGTGAAGTGGAAAAAAGAGAAAAAGAGAGAGGGAAAAAGGTGACGGCAATGAGAGAGCATAAAAGAGAAATAAGCAGCTCAATGCACTCAATGAAAATGCATAATGCATAAATAAGAAGAAAAATTGGAGCATCTGCACGCAAGAGACATCACGGCATTATGAAATATTTTTATCAAGGGAATGTCACTTTACTGTTGTCATTTATACGTGAATTCATTGATAATTCATCAGCCTGTGGAACCATTTTCTAAATGACACTGTATTTATGTTTTACATCGATTTACAATTACTTCTGCTCAAGGCACTACCGCTTTCCCTCCCCTGCAATAACAAAAATATCTTCTCCAAACAAAAATTATTTCAATCACAACAAGTAGGCAAGTATGCGATCACTAAGACTTCTGTTTATCGTCAACTTTCGTAAGTAAATGAAAGAAAAGAAGGCTGGCAGACACTTACTTAATCACTTTACGTTGTACAGTTAAAATCCAACCGAAAAAAATTTAATAGTCCATAATAAATGTCAAGTCACGATTGCGTTAATTTGTTTATTTATTAATGTGACATTTCATGTTTGTGCGTATGCTAATATCTTCGTCTTATTATAACACACAACTGCAATTGACATTAGACTGACATAATGAAAAGGAAGTAATTAGCATCTGTTTCCGGAATATCTTTTAAAGTAAATACATAATAAGTACCTTCATGTATCTTGAGCACCAATTGTGACAATTAAAATAAAATAAATAAAATTTTCATTCTCTTTCTTTCTCGATCACTGTTTATTATTTTGTACGGGGAAAGATAAATAAAAGGTATTTATGCATGATACAAATTGAAAATTGTGAGAGAGAGAGAGAGAGAGTGTTATTGAATTTATTTCTTCTTCTTTTTCACTCTTTCTTGCTTTCATGTTCCTTTTGTTGTTGCTGTTCCATTTATTTAATTGAATTTTATGGGTATATACGAATGTCACATGGATTTTAGCAGATTATGAAACTCCCTCTCGTTCACTCGCTTGCTTTTGGGCTGTTTCAATTCGTGTCGATGTGCGAAGCGTTTTAATTAAAATTTAATTTGCTACGATTTGTATTAAATGGATTTTAAGCGCTGATTTTGTGTGTTATTGACTGAAGCATGACGTCAACTTACTTTTTTTGTCACTCTTATTTTATTTTTAAAAATATATAAATATGTAAAGCCTCTAATATAAGTACTTAAAAAGCATTAAGTACTTAAGATTTCTATGTCGAGTGTTCTTTAGAGTACTTTTTTGAAAAACTTCTTCTCATTCCACCCAAGAAATTTATTATGAAACTCCTACGACAGAATCAATTCAATTTTCTATATTTACTGCTTACTAGCAATCATTCTGAATATTTGTTTGTTTATTTAACACAAATTACATTTTCATATCCCAACTCGATGCTTCCTTCTTCATACATTTATGCATAGTTTTAGTGAGAGTGTTTACATGCTATCGCTCGTCAAAATAAACTTTTTACATTTTATGCATGATTCTGCGCATTATTTATTAAATTTCCCCTTAACATGATGTGTGTTTTAATATTCATAAAAGAGTTTGTTGGGAGAAAACTGAACTCTCTCTTTCTCTCTCGTCATCATGCTTGATTACTTACAACATAAAAGAACATTTAAAACGTACGACACGAAATGTATATAAAAGAAGCGACAGTAGGAAGAGAAGGATAAAAAATCAATCACTCGAGATTGAATTAATTATATTTCGTGTCCTAATTGATTAATGGAACAATATTGATTTTTCAACTCTCTCCTGCTCTTTCTCTCTCATGCACACGTGTGTCACATTTCCTTTCTATCTACAAATAGTTTCTAGCGGTTCTATTATGTATATGCCATACACATAAGTCGATCAACTTTCGTGCTTGTAATCATAATTCAATGTGTTCATCGTGTCTGGGAAGCAAGGAAATTAATGATGAATGAGGAAAACAATCAATTCATAAATCATGTGTGAATGCTCTCTCCGAAAGAGAGCGTACGGTAAAAGCTGCGAAAATCGATTATTGTTATTTATTCCAATTCGAAATTATCCACTCAATTATGAAAAATTTGTTCATTGTCTATTTTTGCACACACAACGAATAATCTTTTTTATTGCTGCACCATGATTTGTCTCTTCCTGTACAAACCGCAAAATGTTTTCTCTAACTGACATGCTGTTTGATTGATTTAGCTCAATTTCTTAGAAGAGTTTGAAAGATGACACAATAGAAAACTTCAAGCCGTAAATTCTAACTACGGAATCAATAACAATTTCAACTAGCGGTTTCAACTAAATTCATCACCAACTTTTACAGTTTTAGAAATCAAAACCAAAGTTTGCAATAGATTGAACCAGCACAAAAGCTTTTGATCTCTTAATGGATTTTCTAATAGGAAAAAAATCTAATAAAAAGCAAGAGCAAATCCATTTGATTTCCTGTTTTGTCCGTTTTTTCTCGCTTGCTATCAATATTTAAAAAAAATGACGAAATATGATATCAGCAGAAAAAATTGCCCTGTATGTGATAAAAAGAAAAATTATCACAACACAGTGTTTCTGATATATCTGTGTACACAACTTTATGTTGCTGCTGCAGACTCTTGATTACACGCACAAAACGCAAACATATATTCAAGAGGCTTATGAATTGCTTCGAAGCAATCAAGGGACACAAATTAGATTTAAATTCTACATGCTTGTGCTATGCCAGACGAATGCGATAGTTGAAAGGGTGGAAAGGCAAGAAAAAAATCTTGTAAAATGTGCTGCTTGAGGCCACACTATAAAAAATTTCAAGAAAAAGAAAGAAGGAAAAGTCCTTTTTAGTGTGTGATATTATGTATGTTGTATATATATATGCATGGCTCACTTACAAAACGGAAAAGGGTATTTCCATAAGTATTAAATTGGCTAAAGCTTTACTATACATTACACAAATGACAATACAAATTCTTAACCTCATGCTTTGTTTAATAAAACATTTCTTAAACTTTGTCATTGTAGATAGACTTTTCTGTCCTTGCGCCTTAATGTTTCATATTATCTTAATTTTATTGCGCAAATTTTCGTTTAATTCTTGACAATAAGTTTTTTTTCATTCACTTTTATGTTAAAAAAACTCATTGAATTGTGGTATGACGTTAAGTATTAATTGCGGTTGCAATGAAAAGATCTCGAATACATCCGTTACAAAACATTATTGGCATGCATTTAACCCCTTCTTTTTTCTCAATCTCTTTTTTAATTGCCAAATCATGTTATGAATAAAATTTTACTCATATCGAAAAGTTTTTATGAACTCTGTTCACCCTTCCTATGTATGCAATTGAAGTAGAGAATTCCAATTCCAATTCGTGAAAAAAACATGAATATTTTTCTCAACTGTACATACCACATAGAAATTCTACTGTAATAAGAGTTAGATAGAACAATTCATAAAATAAGAATAAAAATCTTTAAAAGCTTCCATTTCTAGCAGTTAAATCTTTTTTTTTTTAATTTAAGTTTTTCCCGATTATTTTCCATAAATTCATGATTTTAAGCTTTTAATAAAGCTTAAATTCTAACGAGCTAATCAATAAAGATAATTTAGACATAATATACAAAGAGTGAGACAAAAAATTTGGAAAAAACTCCTTATTGATTTTTGTATAACGCCTCTTATGATATAGTTTTAAAAAAAAAATTATGTCAATGCAGATAAAAATTAAATCATCAGGAGAGTAAAAAAAGTGTTTTTGGCTCACATCCCATTATATTTAAATGACAACTACAACACTATAGAAAATTCAACTGGAAGAGATGATTCCCGCTCATAATCTTACTAAGCTAAAATGTCGAATAATCATAAAATTCTTGAGTTTGTTATTGAATTTGAAAAAATGCAACAAAAGTATATATATAATTTTAATATCTCTCTCGAGTTTAATAAAATATTTTCTCCACCTTTTTCATTTATGCAAAACGTATGATTCTATTGCTACTATTACATTAATTCCCGTTCGTATTTCACCCAACCACTCATTTCGACATTTTTAATTTTGCACACTAGAATGATTTCAGCACAGTGCGTTTGTCGGTATATTAATCTATAGCGATAAAGAATTTGCTATGTCTTTTGGTGAAAAAAGACAGAATAGAATAGATCGCAGTCGAGTGGCGCTGATTTCATTTTATCGCAAAGAAATACAGCTACTGGAATGGAAACATACAGCTACACAGCCCGATAATTGCTAATAATAGTTTCGTATAACAAATTGCCATTCTCTCTCTGACTGCACACACGGGCAAAATTTTCTTTCAGAAAGTTAAAGAAAAGATTTTGTAAGACAATCTGCGGTAGAACTGAATTTCTTCACCGTGAATAATATGATTATTTTTAGCTAATACTTCTCTTTTTGTGTCTTGCTCTCTTACCTCTTATCGACTGCTACTCCATTATTTCTTGTTCTTCTTCTCGCTTCACGCTCGCCGTGTATATTTTGTTTTGTTTTTGTGCTTTCTTGCAAACGAAAAGATCAATAATTACACTTCACCACACACAATGAATAAGTTCATTGGCAAAATATGACCGACTAAGCGAGTGCGAATTGAAATATGGCAAAAACAGGTTGCTTCAAGAATCTTTTTGTTCAGAAAGTCTCAACACATGAAATATTATCGACAATCTGTATTCATTTCGACAATTTATTGTAAATTCTTTCTTTTTTTATAATGAAACATTTATTGTATTGGCGAATCAGCAACAGCAGTTGAATAGTTATTTCTTCATATATGGGTCATATCGTGATTTAAAATATTTTTAAACTTTTCTCTTTTATCATATTAACTATTAAATTTTTCTAAACTTTAATACAAAATTTTTAAGATAAAGTTGAATTATGGAAAAAGCTTTCATAATTTTCACACAAGCTACTCCAAAGTGTTTCTTTTTTGGCAACGAATCAAGTCTAAAGAGAGTGTCATACATCTCACTTTACCGCCGGCAGAGAACACCAGATAAGCGATCTATTGTATGTATAGAAGAAATATATATTGAGAGATATATTGTGCGATAACAATAACAACATGCTCGTTTTCGAAGGAATCCAAACAAAAAGTGTCAGAACATGTCAACTCAATAAATCTTAATTCCTTTTTGGCTCTAGCGATAAACGAGAGAAAGCACCGTTGTTGTTCGAATGAAGAGTATTGAAATGAGAATAAAATATGTTTATTTGTATGTCCTATCATTGCTAAGATGTAAGGTAATAAAATTTAATTTTCCCACTTCATCTGCTTTCTTTCTACATGCCGCTCAAAATGCGATAAATTATTTTGATTTTTGAAATAAAAAAGGAAGTGTTTATTCCTACAGAAAGAAGGCATGGCGAAATTCAATGTTATTGTTGTTTGAAAGCCACAAATCCTCACAATTTTCTGCAATAAAATTTTATTGTTTGACTACGGCAAAAAAGAGACGATAAATTGTCGAAGTTGTTTTTTCTGGGTTAAAACTTTTCAACTCAAAATTTGTGCCATTTCAGTTTTCATTTGAAATGCGTCGCAAAAAATTCTTTTGTGAATGTTCATTTACATTTTGCCAAGAAAAAGAGAACATGAGACATGCATATCATGACATGTTCATACAATTGAAAGTAAAAAATGCATGACGACAAATACATTGACCTTATAATTCACGATTATGGTGTCTTGCTGTTGTTGGACATTAAATCGCGCAGCTTGTGCTCGCAACATTGTAGAAAGAAGAACGAGATGCAGATTATAATTGATTATTCATTCAAAATTCTTATTTTTTTGTATATAAAGGAGATTAATTTTTTGCATGCATGAATAAGCACCGTTTGCCAAGAGTGCGAGAGAGAAACAATCTTCTGATGAAAATCGAGTTTTTTTGTTCGTAAAAATGAATTTTAATCAAAATCACTGTAAGTTTAACTAAAATTTTAAAAAACCGTTACATCTGCATAAATATAGTCAGAGAACAAGATGAGTTTTTCTTGAAACATTTAAAATCTTTTGCAGACTCGATAATTTAATAATTTTTCTTATAATTAAATAATTTGAGGTAAAATGTAGAAAGGAAGCAATTTTTTAAATTTGCAATAAAAAGGTTAATTTTCATATTCAAATTGGAAATTGAGCACACGCAGTAAAAGGACGTGAGTTGCCATCAGTTATAACTTCATAATGGTACGATAAGAAATTGAGAATGATTTAAAATTCCTAATGCGAACCACTTCAATTTGACCGCCTATATTTCTTCAATGTGAAAAGAAGGAGGGCTAAAATTTTCACAATTCTCCTTCAACATCTCAAAGAAGTTTCTACAATAATCTCTCGTCCGCATATAGATATCAAAGAGTTAAAAAATCGATAAGGCTACATTGATGCTAACATTTTAAACAAGTTAATGTGGATCTGAGATAACAATTTTATTAATTCATTGAATGCATTTTATTTTTATCAAGAACTATATAAGTGATGACAAGATTTACAAAAATATTTCAGCTAATTTAATTCATATTTCATTAACTTGAATATATTGAATAAAACTCATTTCCATAGAATTATTCGTTAAAAAATCATTCATCGTTTCAAATAAACGAACCTTTCTTTTCTATAAGTTTCACTTATTAATTCGAATCCTTAAACCTTTTTTACCTCTTTAACTACTATGACATTTTTTTAGACCAAACCCACAGAGGAGATACAAAACTGCTAAAAGCGTTGAAAATCAGTGCTGTCAGGAAAGAAAAGTGACATAATAAAGTTACTTTTAGCAAATCAGTGCTTTTTTGGAAATTACAACTTAAAGCTTTTCGCTCACATCAAAGTTTATGCGACAGATGGGAGAAACCTTTTTGGTGATGAGAAAAAGGTTGGAAACTGTCCTTTTACGAGAACTTTTTGAAACTGAACGAGAGAAGGAAATTCAATCAAGAGAAAATAAAGAAGAGATAACGACAAAGTTTCGACTGGTTCTTCTTCTTGCCAATAGTGCATTCGATTCTATTTTCAAAATGTCTTAAAGCTTTGAGATTGGCGAGCGAGACAACACAATGAAAAATTAGTGTGACTTACAAAACAATAATAATCCACAAAAAATGTGTTCATTAAAAACTTAGAAAAAGAAATTGTAATAAATTTATTTATTCGAGCATTAAATTTCAATGATCGATGACCAATACAAAAGCAGAAAATTAAAAGGCCGCAAAAAATCAATCAATAATTACGCGAGCTCGTGTCTCTTTGTTTTCTCAAAACATACAACAATGTCCATATATTGCAATGGAATTTGTAAAACATCATTCGCGCAACAATAAGTCACATGTTTTGTAACCAAATCTTATCAATTCAAACTTTCTTTCTCTACACACATAGTCTTATTGAATATTGTATTAAAAATGTTCAATGAAATGAGACGAAATCGATTTTTTATATCGCTAAATTCTTTTTCTTTTGGCATTTCCTGTCGCTGCTGTTATTTGCTACTTGCCAACCAAAAAGAAAAAGTATACAACAACTACTGTCGCTTAATCTTTTTTGTTTGTTATATAAAAAGAGAGTTTATTCAACTTTGATATTACTCGCTTCTTCTTTTATTTCCAAACTTTTTTCCGCTCTTATTCAATATAAAATTATTTTACAGCATCGAACAAAACTTTATGTTGATTTTATTTTTCCAAAATGAACAGCAAAAAGAGATTAAAGTTTGTCTTTTTATGAATTGAATACGGAATTGTTTTTATACTTAAAACTCTTTTGATTTTATCGTGAAACGTAAATCCCTATTTTTAGTAGGATTAGAGAAATTCTTTTCATGATCAAATGACAAAAGCAATGACATTGTTGACTAAATAAATAGAAAAGGAACAAAGCAGATTTTCAGACTTCAAAAAGATTTCTATAAAAATATTTTTAATCTTTTACCAAGCCTTTTATTTTTATCTATTCATCTATCTTTCGAATCGAAAGTGAGTTCATATAGTTAACAAATTTAATTAACTCTGTAGACATAAACTATTCACACACATATTGTCGTAACATTACTCTTTACATAAAAAATATACACACATCTCACTAATAAATCATGAGCATGGAACGAAATCTCATTTTCAAAAAACCTAATCTACACCCACACTGAATTTTCTTAAAGATTGCTTTAAGCTCATTTTCATTCTTCTGTTTCTATATATTAACTATCTGTGAGGTTGTTGGAATCATATTGCATGAAAGCAAGCGTATGTGAGTTATTACTAAAAAAATAATAGTTGTTGAAGGTGAATATATAATTTTTTGAGTGAAAAAACTCATTCTCATGATGTGCGGTTTGATATCATGAAAATTTACTCTTGACATTGAAAGATGTGAGAGCAGGTAAAAGTTAGTTGGTTTAATAAAAAATGTGATGAATTTGTGACATCTTGTGATAATGGTTTGCGACCTTCGCTCGTGTGCCATGATTTAGATGATGAAGTTTGATTAAACTTTTTTTCTACTCTACAATAGAGCAACGAATTTATGAAAGAAAAATAAAAATTTGTCGGAAATATGTGACTACTGAAGATAAATTTTTTTCCTTGGGTTTATGAAAAGCTGTTGATCACATAAATAGAGTAAAAATATAATTTTAATTAAATCTGAAGCGGCAAAAATTATAGAAAGAAACTTTCAAACAAATCAAAATGAATTATAATCACATCACTCGCATTTTTCTATCGCCTCATTCAAGTTTTAAACATAACCTTATTTCCTTTTAAATTTAATTGCTTAATTCAATCCTTCCATTATAATTCGAGTAGTTTATCTGTTCATTCCCCTTGAGAACTATTTTTCTTTTTCCATCTTTCCATTTTATTCATCTTAGAGGGATCGAAATCATTAAGATTCTTTTTATTTGCAAAGTAGAGGAAGTGAGAATCACTTTTTCGTAATTGCTGCATCGATTTGTCCTTAGGAAACTTTTATTGCCTATGTTTATTGCCTATCCATTGGTTCAACAAGAAGAAAACTAATCTCAAACTAAACTTTTCCATAAATTCATCAATGCTATCGCTTACTTCTCAACACAAGACTGTAATTTAATATGTTAAACCACAAACTCAAGTCTCAGCTTACATTCTTCACAATAACAGTGTCCGATGTATCAGAATTTTCCAAGAATAGCGCTTTATAAACCACAATAATCCGATTGACATTCTACAACTTGCATCTCTTTCTTTCCATTTGAATTGATTACAAACGACTTACGCTTGATTAAATTACACAAAAAAGTTCTTTCGCTTCTCGCCGATATTGATTTTAAGTTATTTCTCATTTCGAGAGTGAAAAATTTAATTGAGGAAATCAAGAGCAAAGGTACAGAAGAAAAGATTTAATTTAATCAGTTTTTATCATCTCTCTCGCCTTTCACAAGCGTCAATGAAGTAAGCAAAATTAATTTTAAGTGGATTTCATCCCATTCATTTTAACATTTCACATGTGTGCGATTACGTATTTGTAAAAGACGGCTGTTATTGTACGTCATTGTATTGAAAAATTGATTTCATGCGAGCAATTGCACAAAATGAATGAGATGAGAAACAACAAGCATACGGTTTATTGAACTCGCCACACCAATTATTCATATCATTATCTCCTAAGTATTTTGCTTTTGAAATCATCAACATAAAAGGAAATTGCACAACTAAGAAAGTCAGCTTTTTGCGCAATTTTAATTTCTCTCTCTCCCTCGTCTCGATCTCATTTGAAGGCACGAAGCATAAAAGTGACAAAAGCAGATAATTTTTTCTTCTCTTTTGTCTACGTCTTCGTAAAATTGCAATTCATCTCTTGCAGGTAGTAAATTTATTGTATATGATGATTATGTTGTATAAATCATTTCCACACGTAATATTCATGCTTCGTTACTATGTTGTGTGCGACAAAATTTTCACTTCATAGCGAAATAAAGAAGGAGAAAAGTGCAGATATGAAAGCTTGTTGGCAAAAAAATTGTAAACAACTGAGTTATAGTATGAAGAGAAAGTGCATGCAAAGAGGCATAAACATAGAAAAAGGGAAAAGGCAAATGAAATCAACCTGTTGTGTTCTTTTTGTGATTGTTGTCTTTTTTCTGCAAACGTGGCTGTAGCGAAATAAATAGACATAATGAAAGATTGCTTTCTTTAAAGTACGCTTGAAATGATAACAAATTAACTTAATGGAAAATCACCTAAAAGGAAAAAGTGAAATAGTCAATGAACTCAACATACTCTTTCAAATGAAAATAATATATGTATTGAAAATCGTCTTTTTTTCAATTAAAGGAATTTCTTTTTTAAAAGATGATATTTCGTAATTTAAAGCACTCACAGCATCATCAAATGAAACTTTCCGTTAAAGAAATCTTTCACTTCCCTTTTTCATTCATCTATCTATCAGCCTCATAATTATTATTATCTTCGTAAAAGCAAATGTTAAAAACGATTTTCTTTTATTAAAGCATGAATAAAGATAGACAAACAGCCATACATGCATGTATAAGCTAGTCTAGTCACTTTCAAGTTCATGAATAAATAATGCAAGCAAAGCGTCATCACGAGTCTCATTCTGTCTCTATACTCATTTTCAAACACATATAAAAAGGTATAAAAAATAATTGCGATACATGAAAGAGATGAGAGAAAT
Organism: Polypedilum pembai; assembly: GCA_014622435.1. Taxonomy (NCBI): domain Eukaryota; kingdom Metazoa; phylum Arthropoda; class Insecta; order Diptera; family Chironomidae; genus Polypedilum; species Polypedilum pembai. Next base: position 37,858 of record JACWBX010004212.1, read on the forward strand.
AATAATGACAAGCAATTATGTAATTAATGTCTCTCACTCACATATGTGTGTGTGTATAGGTTAGACTATTAATTTTATTCTTTTCCAAGGAATGCAGCACTTAACAATGAAAAAATGAAAAATTTATCATTAAATGTTTGACATAAAAGATAATTATAAAATGCTAAAAAAACATTAAGAAAAGCGATGATGGGCAAGCAAACAATCAAAATAATTGCAAATTAAAGAAAATCGAATTTATTTATATTCTATATTGCTTTTTAACAACAATAAACTTTTAACAAAAAACTTATAAAATTTCTTAAACTTTGAAAATAGAATTCTCAAAAATTGTTGTAATTTACAACAAATAAGTGTATTAAACAGCCAAGCAAGTTTTTCCATTATATATTTCTTTTTCTCTTAGTTTCAACAATTTTATTTCTGTTGACAATTCTAAAAATTCATCAGAGCGTATATAATGTTAACAAAGCTCATTTTGAGTATTATATCTTGAGTTCG